>JARHVA010003955.1:1355000-1670000 GCA_037957365.1 Torreya grandis
TGAGCATAGTTACACTCATATTCATTGTGCATAGCACATACCATAATCATGTCACCCATAATAATGAAATCCCAAGTCAAAAACCCAAGCCATATAATATAAAGAAAAATGCAGTCACTATCTGAAAACCAAACTGACCTTCAGGGTCTTAACATGTGACTCAAAAGAAAATAACATGCTTATAAAAAAACACACAAACAAAACTCACTTCATTATTCCATATGAATATATGCACAAATAGATTTGGCCGACCAAGTCAAAAAACAATACAATAAATTTATATTTATACAAAATGAAGCACACCACTTTTATAACAAGTAAAATAATATATGTTCCCAGCAAGCCATCATTTAACATAAAAAAGATAAACCATGTGGGGTGTCAATTTATTAAACCAACAAAAACACTTCCATGCACATAGAGTTAAGAATACTCAAGCCTTAATAGAAATCAACATATTTGAAACAATAAACAACCATATATTCATATATATCTATTTGCAAGTTTATATGTAAATGATATATCGAATCCTTGAGGGTCTGCATATCCATACAGAATTTTTAAGACTTCTAACTACATAAGTAACCTTTTATCTTTATTTATAATTATATATAGTAAAATAAATAACTAAACAAAAATATAACTCACTCGATAGTGCAGAGAAAAATCAAAATACAAGATAGAAACTAAAAACCTCTAATCTTTCTAAAAAAGTTGTCCCAAAATCTAGCATGGTCATAATAATAAGCAATCCAACTCCCACTATTCTCTCTCTTTTTATTCCATCTTTCTAAACCCATCAAATTTTTCCATTCACCATCCAACTTATCATTCCCTCAGTCCATTTTTCCCATACCCATTCAATGTTTGCATTAAATAAGAGAGAGAATCCTCTTCCATTCCCAAATCAAGTCCCCCACAAAATTTACCATAATGATCATTAAATGACCTATTTGTAAAATTTGTTCCATCAACCCAACCACCAACCAATATAAATGTAGGTTAGTGACTAAACTTCATGATTAACGCTAATAAAGTGGATGATCAACATAACCCCCATGGTCTATACCACCATCCATATTAAATGGCAATAAATCCAAGACCATAATAAGCCATTGACCTAAGTCGATTTAAAACCAAAATATTCAAAACTAATTAAACCATGTTTAACATTAAAGTTGATGCCAAACAATATATACAAGCCACTTTAATAAACATGCTACCACCTTAGAATATGAGGTGTTCATAGAGTCAAAGGGTTAGCCCAAGGGGGTGTCAAAGGTAGGTCTAGGTAGGTCTTAGTTAATGCATCTAATTAGGAAATTAGGATCCACATAGGTATGCAGTAGTGAACGAAAGCTTGCATAGAAGGAAAATTTGGAGCTAAACATGAAGGTGGGATTAAAGACTACAGCTGCAACAATAACAATGAATAATGACATATAATAAAGATAAAGTACATAAAAATAATAAGGTGAAAGTACAATAGTAAATAATAAAATGCATAAGTAAAAAATCTAGATAAAGACATAATTAATTACCAATCAATATGTCTAAAGGATAGAGAACAAATAAGTATACCTATCGAACTTGCCCAACTTGCTCAAAGTTTTTTTGGTACCAGGTGTACAACTGCCAATATTTTTCTAGCTCATAAATAGAACCTGCAACCACAAAAAAAAACATCAATCATACCATATCAAAAATTGATAATAATTATATATTCATAATAATATAAATTATAGTAATTAGTCCATGAAATCATTAAGTGCAGATTAAACATGCAGTCCAATACCATTGCAACATGCACCAACATATAGTCTAATTAAAGTAAAAAAAAACTAGTTAGTTTAACAATAATAATAGCAATATTTTAACAGCAAAATAGATGTAGTATCATAAAAAAATAAGAAATCTAAGAGTACTCATTTTTGTTACAGGAGTAAAAGTTTCAACATAGTCAATCTTTAGTTTTTTAGTAAATCCACGAGAAACTAATATAGCTTTAAACTTGTCAATTTTACCAATTGAATTATATTTCATCTTATAAAGCCACCTATAACTAACAATATATGTTTTAGGTGGAGAATGGATAAGATCCCAAGTCTAATTTTTAATTAACGTATTATAATTAGCTTGTATAACAACATTACATCTATCATCTTGAATGGCTTCCTCAAATGATTGAGGTTCACATTCATACATAGTCATTAATGTATGATAAGAATGTTGACTTCTAGTTAATTTATTAAGATTATCAACATTCAAAGATTGAATTAGGGATTCTACCCATTTAGGTAATTTAGATTAAATATGAAACTCAAGGGTTACTCAGACTCTAAGTTATCCATAACTAGATCAACTTCCTCAAGGACATCTATTTCATCATAAAGAGAAACATGAGAGTCAGGTTCATCAATAGAAGAACATTAAGAAGGATCTATAGAGGCCTCAACAAAAGATTTTTCAAGAATAAGAACATTCTTATTCTCAATAATATGATGTTTAAAGGGATCATACACTCTTAAACTTTTTGTCTTACCTCCATAAACTACAAAAATGTAAGAACAAGAAGTGGGATCGAGCTTCTTCCTCTTAACTTTAGGGATAAATATAGAAGCAAGATTATCAAAAATCTTAAGATGAGCCACACTATATTTATTTTTAATCCACATTTTTAAATGAGTAAAAAGATGCAAGGCTTTGGTATGGACTCTATTTATAATTTGAACAATAATGTTCATGGCTTCGGCCCATAAAAACTTAAAAATATTTATAGATTACAATATTGTTCTAGCCATTTCTATGATGGTGTGTTTTTTCCTTTCAACAATACCATTTTATGTAGGGGAATAGAGAGTTGTTAATTCCTTTTCAATGTTGCAACTAATACAAAAAGAATCAAACTCTTTACTAACATATTTACTGCCATTATCAGTTCTTAATCTTTTAATAAAAAAAAGATGCATGTTCAACACTAATTTTAAATTCTTTAAATTTAGACAACATCTCAGATGTTTTTTTTAACAAAAAAGATCAAATCATTCTAATATAATCATCAATAAAAGTAATAGTATATAAATAACCATTAAAAAATATAAATTAAAGAGTTTGTACAACATTACTATGAACTAATTCTAAAGGATGTAAAGAATTCACATCATGATTCTTGTGAAAGGGGTTAGTATGTTGCTTACCACGTAAGCAACCTTCATAAGTTTTATGATGAGAAGGGATAGAAAGAAGTCCAAAAATAAAATTATCTGTAGACATATCATGTAAACTTCTAAAATTAATGTCCTAATCTTTCATGCCATAATTGAGTTTTATTATTACTATACGATGAAAGAAAGTATGCATAAAAAGGAGAAAAGATATATAAACCATTCTTTTGAACACCTTCAACAATCAAAGAAGTAGAATGATTTCTAATGGACCAACTATCTTTAAGTAATTTTATAGTGAAATTATCATTTATAAGTTGAGAACAAGATAACAAATTCTTGTTAAGCTTAGGTTCATAGAAAATATCATTAAATACCAAAATTTAAAAAAAAAAAAATTCCTTGTTTAATAACTTCTAAAAAAGAATTATCTCCTAAGTAAATTATTTTAGAGATATCTTTAGAATCACATAAAATATCAGATAAGCATGTCATATGGTACAATGCACCACTCTTTAAAATCCATTCATTTTTATTTGAAGCACATAAAACAACATATAAATCAATAGCATTTGAATCTTGATTGTTACTCTAATTAAGGTTTTGATTCTACTTATTTTGATTAGATTTATTTTTTTTGTTATTTTAGAAGTTTGATTGTTATTTCTATCTTTATTTTTATAACAAGTTTCCCTTCTATGACGAAATTTATCACAAAAATTGTAATTTCCATTAAACTTAGATGTATGATTCTTATTACTCAAATTTTTATTCATTTAATTGTCTTTACTATAATTAGGGTTAGATTTATGGTCTTTAGTGTTATCATAAACATTATCTAATATGAGAAGTTTGTGAGTGGCATTCTTTTTAAAATTAAAATTTATCATAACTTACTCTTCTTGAATTAAGAAAGTAGACAAGGTGGTAAGGTCAGGGATATCTTGCTTAGTTTGATACTTAGAATTTAAAATTGAAATAAAATTTTTAAACTTTTCATAAATATTTAACTGAATGATAAAATGAAGTAATTGATCCTAAATCAAATTACAATTACATCCATCTAACTAAGCTTTAATATTTTTAATTTTATCAAGACAATTAACTTTTTCATCACCCTTCATAGGTGTAGTTAGCAATTCAAGGATTAATTTAATAATCTTTGAAAAGTAAATGCACTCATGCATAGATTTAAAAAGTTTCCAATCATCACTAGGAAACCCCTAATTACTAATGTGGAAAATGAATTCATCCTAGACACTCCGTAAAATAATGGACATAGCTTTCTATGATTTCTGTTAAAATGCATTGGTAAGCTTAGGGGTTACGTGTCATCTAGAAGGGGATTTTTTAGTACTGATGACAATAATCCATAATTTATGTGCCATAAATTCAGCTTTAACATTAATTTTCTATATATTATAATTATTTTCATTAAGCATTTGAGATTTATCTAAATAAAAATGAGGTGAAGCCATAGCTTTCCTTTAAATAAGATAGTCAATAAATGCTTAAAAATAAATTATTCTAATGAAAATTTTTAAATATTGTCAAAATAAAGTGAATTTCATATGCAACTATACTTAATTACATAATTTAGATGTCAAACAATGCAAAAAAATGAACTAAAGTTGCATAAATTTAAATGTCAAAAGAGTCACACTTAAAGTGACCACCTAGGTACTATTATTAAAAAAGATGTAAAACCAGTAATAAGAGGATTCAAAATAAAAAATAGACCACTCCAATGCATTTGTAACATACTAAAACTTTACGATTGACTGGTTACATGGTTATGCTTGCCTAGGTTTTGACTAGATCAGGGGTCATAAGAAGTTCAATGGGTTTAACTAGGTTTTAAATGTGTGATACTTAACATGCAAATCTAAAAAGAATCTAAATTTAATTATTTTGACCCAAAAAAATTGACTTGACCAAAAAAGAAAAATATAGAGGGTTTTGAACACTAGAACCTTTTCTTACAAGATTTTAGCAAAATTATAACTATCAACTCATCTACAAGCTTATTCAAGGGTTTACATGCACAAATCTATATTTGAACTCTTTTTTTTATAAATTATTTTTAAAAATAAAGAATATATATAAACATATTTAGTGCATGTAAAAAATAAAAGTAAAATGTATTTGTTTTTTTAACTTTTTGGTAAAAAAAAATTAGATCCAGGTGGATCCCTCTTGCATGTGTGTAATTTTAGAGATTTAAATAAAAACGTATTTAATAAATACTTTTTTTTAAATGGTGTAATCCCTTAATATGCTTCCTATAGAGAAATGGTGCAGATAGGAAGGAGAAGAGCTTGCTATAGGTTGAAAGAAGCCTTCTCAGGCCCTCAAAATTGTTATACAACCTTCAATGGTCCCAAATAAACATTTAAGACCTTCAAGATTATATTTTGTAGCCAAAGAACTGATTTTTCAAAAAAATTAAAGCTACTACAGTCATACTATGGTGCCCCAAGAAACTCAAATCTTCCAAAAAAAACTTGAAGCTTTATAGGCTCAACAAAAGGTTTTAAGAGTCAAAAAAATAGAAATTTGACCCCTAAATTTGAGATCCAAGGTGTAGAAACAATTTTTTATTTTTTATTTTTTGTGTTTTTCCAGCCTTTAAAATAACATAAATGGTCATACCATCATGCCTTGGTGATTAAAAAACTTAAAAATTTTGATATTGAAGCCTCACCAGCTTTGTAAGTGATTATATTCACTAATAATGAAGATCTAACCACTCAAAAATCAGAACCACAGTGCATATTAAAAAATTTGATTTTCTTTAATGTGAGGCCGTAAATTTGTCATACAATGTTGATTAAATAAATTATTTGATTGAATTTGATATTGTTTCCTCTTACCACATCCCACCAATTAAATACTCATCACCAGGCTCTGCTACCATATTAAAATATTAGAAATATATACAATGTAGAACAAATTCATCATACACAAATAGAAATGGATGAGAATTAAATAAGTAGATACATAGGTCAATTGAATACAAAGATAATAATTACTTTGATAAAACCTCAATGAGGTAAAAAAAACCCACCAAAGTGATATTCATATATTGAAAAACAAAATTACCCCAACACGTAACTTCTCTTCTCACTTCCTCTCTTCCAAAATAACCTTCACAAAACCTTGAGTAAATTCTCGTGAATAATCCCATGAATCTGAATATAAAATAACTAATAGGGGTAAACCCTATTTTCTAGGTAATTTTGAAGGGAGGTGATCGTTGTGAATAACGGGTCCAACCATCCCAGAAGGTCATTAAAATTATTGATAACTATTAAATAATTATAATAATGTTATTTATTTTCATGAGGTTTTCACCTCGTGTTTTTTTTTTTTTTTTTTTTATTATTATTATTATTATTATTATTATTATTATTATTATTATTATTATTATTATTATTATTAAAAAATAACCAATATAGACTAAGAGTTAAATAATCACCACTTAGTCATTAAAAGCTCTAACAATGATGAATACATTAAGGGGAATAAAAAACTACAAATATTTGTTGAGTTGTGCTTGACTTTTAAATATAGCTAAATTTGTCAAATTAATTTAACTTATATAATTTATCTGAAACTATTATTGGGATAAATTACAAATGTTTTGTTTGTTGTTTAAAAAAATTGAAGGGTTTTTAGTGTGTGTTTTTGTGTTTTTTTCTTTCTTTTTAATTTATTTATTTGTCTCAGATCATTTCCAAGGTCCTATGCTTATGGCCACAACTATTGGTTTTTTATAAATATTCAACATAACATGTCAATGTCTTTTGTGCATATACAATTTATACTTGTTACCTTGTGCATTTAAGTGTTTAGCATAATTTGTTTAGTAGATTTTTTTTACTTTCAATGTCTTATTATCTATAAGTTTTGTCTACAATGGACTTCATGTTTCTATGCAGTGGGGATTGTGTCAATGCATGCATTTATTTTTGCCTTGATGAGTGTAGAGATTTTGTTTGTTTGTTTTTTCCTTCATCTTTTATGTTTTTTTCTAATTAAAAAAATTTGACTATAAAGATATATAAATACTTGATGGTGATATGTTTCTTTTTTTTATGGTGGTGTGTGGGAGACCTATTTTCTTTCATTTTTATTGTACAAAGATTTGTTGCCTTTTCAGGGACTATGTTAGAATATTAGATTTATTTTTTGAATTGTAAAAGAAGCCATTCTGGAGAATATTTTTATATACTAAAATAATTCTTAATTTTTTTTAAATATGATTTTTTTATATATTAAATATGGATTTGGCATTTAGTTCTAATTAAATGATAAATCAATGTTTACGAAAGTTCTTTTTTTTTTGGCATTAAGCTAAAGTACATTTATTGTCATGAAAATGTGTATATTTTTATTTTTTTTATTCTTCTTGGTAGTCTTACACAAATAATGCTCATCGAAATTTCAAAAAAATGTTTGCATTTCTTTCTTTTCATTAATCCATTCATGGTAATTCTAGGCAAAGGCAGAAGCTCTATAATAAATTAGGCTTGTTGATATGGTTTTGAAATATAAAAATACTAAAGTTTTAAAATGAGCTTCATTAAAAATACTTGATAACAAGACTTTATTTGGTTTCAGAAACTATAAGTATTTGACAATTACTAATATTATGTTTTTTTTTCCTCATATGTGTTTAACATTTGTGAGACAATTCACAGAATCAAAGGTGTTTAGATTCAAATAATTTTGTGTTTTTTGCACTTGTAAATAAAAAACAAATAGATAATTCTGAAAAGAACATTGTGCAGAGATTCTAGATTGAATCAGTATGTATTCTGGATAAATGTTTACCTGCATTAAATTAGTATGTTGTTATAGCCGATTGTGATCAATCTAGTGTATTTTAGTCTTAATTATAAAAATTGTATTTCCTTGAATAAAAATTGTGTTTCATTGTATACTCATTCTTACACACACATGCACACATGTGTGCATATGTGCATGTGTGTGTGTGTGTGTGTGTGTGTGTGTGTGTGTGTGTGTGTGTAGATATGTATAAACATACATACATATGTATGTATGTATGTATGTATGTATGTATGTATGTATGTATGTATTTATGTATGTATGTCTATACATATCTACACACACAAATACGCACACACACATGTGTGTGTGTATATACATATATATACATATGTATATCTATGTGTGTGTAGAATTTATCATGTATTGTTAATGCATTTGTTTATTTTATATGTTTTGTCTTTGTTTTTTAAAAATCAATAATAATTGTATATAGTTTTTTCTTTTTTTTTTGTATTGGATTCATTTAGAATATGCTTGATACTAAGGTTTTCAAATATTGTTATCTATCTTTTTTTTAGATCAAAAAAAAATATGATTATTAACTTTATATTGCAACAAAATTGTAATAGATAGTCTACATAAGAGTAAAAAATTTTCAATGATGGAACATAATTTCATGATTTGTTTATTTGACTAGTTTTATAGATATCTTAGAATGTAAATATGAAAATAAGGGTTGAAGAAAATAAAATCTAGATATTGTTAGTTGGAACTATTTTTGAATTCTGTATTATGTTGGTTGTTTTCAACTATGTAAAATAGGGCATATGCCTGTTGAGTTTCTATATTTTAGAATTGGTGCTTCTTCTTTTTTAAGGAAATAAAAAATTGATTTATAATATAATTGTATACATAAAAAATATAAATATAAAAATAAGGGAAAAAAATTTATATGTATATCTATATTTATATATATATATATATATATATATATATATATATATATATATATATATATATATATATATATATATATGTATAAATATATGTGTGCATGCATATAATTATTATTTATTTTTAAAAAACAAAGACAAAACATATAAAATAAATAAATGCATTAATAATGCATGATAAAAAATTTATATGTATGTATGTATGTATATATGTATATTAGAATAAGCATACAATAAAACACAAGTTTTATTCAAGGAAATACAAATTTTATAATTAAAACTAAAACACATTAGATTGGTCACAATCAGCTATAACAATATACTACTTTAATGTAGACAAACATTTTCCCAGAGTACATATTGCTTCAAACTAACACCTTTGAGAAATGTTCCTTCAAAAATTATCTCTTTTTTTATTTACAAGTGCAACAAACACAAAATCATTTGAATCTAAACACCTATGATTCTATGAACTATCTCCAAATGTTTAACATAAAGGAGGGGAAGAAAAAATATAGTATTAGTATTTGTCAAATACTTATGGTTTATAAAACCAAAATAAAGTCTTGTTATTAAGTATTTTGAATGAAGATCATTTTAAATTTTATTCCTTTTTATATTTCAAAACCATATCACCAAGCCCAATTTTTTATAGAGATTTTACCTTTGTCTTGAATTACCATGAAAGGATTAAGGAAAAGAAAGAAATGCAAATAGCCTTTTGAAATTTTGCTAAGCATTATCTATGAAAAGAGTACCAAGAAGAATATAAAAAACAAAAATATACATGTTTTCAAGGCAATGAGTAATGTGATCTCAAAACATAGAGTTCTGGTTTACTTATTCAAGTATGCAATGTTTCAAAATAATCCATTATGCATATTTAAGGGTGATACTATTTAAACATTGATTAATTTCTAGGATCTATTTACTACTAACATGAAGCTAATTCTCTTAATGATGATGAATTTGAACAAAAATATTCAATGTCAAGACTCTTTTTAATGAACATAAAGAGACAAATTCTTAACTTTGGCCAAGAAAAAGGTAACTTAAAAGGCAATCTTGTAAATATTGTTGCAACATCTCATCCTTTTTACATTTTTAGAATTAGTGACAGGATCAAATGACTATATCATGACAAATCTAAAGTCAAAATATGAAGTTGGTATTTTCATAAAGCAAAATGAAATACATCATCAAATCTCTTTGATCTCTATGCAAATAATGAATATCTAATGTAACTTTACTCTTACCAAATTTATATGTGATACAACTATATACAAATGCTTTTAAAATAAAAATGTTTTTCCCTTTGAAGACTAAAAAGTACAAAGCATCCAGGCAAAGAGAGAACCAAATTTTAGGACTAACAAACAACCACCACCTAAAATTATTGGTATACATGCCATATATCCATGCACTATGAATATGAAAGTTGTAAAGTTTGTAATCTTATCAACATGCAAGTTGTCATTTTTGTTGGTAATATTTTATACAAAGGTCAACTTGAAGTAATGTCCATTTTTAAGATGACATAGTTGAACTTATTTATCTTTTGTTTGATTTTAGCTCTGTTTGCTAATTGAAAACCTTATTACTTTCATTTAGGAATATTTTTTCCCCAATTTATTAAAAAGATGATATTCAAATACTTCAAATAAATATAATATTCAACACATAAATAGATAACATCAATAATTCCCCATCATGTATATTATTTGAGGGGCCATCTTTATTCAATCACCTTACACAATTCCTTCTATGGATCCAACAATAATACTAGTGAAATGAGAAGGCAAACAAATCTAAAAGTTTCTAAAAGGGTCCATCTCAATGACCAGCGTTGAACTTTATTCCTTAAAATGTACATCCCCACTGGTAAGTATATTGCCAATGGCCAAAAGCTAATATAACCCAAAATACCTAGCACATTATTGAAGTAGGGAAATAACATTAAAATAGTAGTGGTTGACAATACAACTACAGTTCTCTAAAATAGCTTGAATAAGTTCCCATTAAATGATCCAACCAAGGGAATAGATATACTTATGACACCAGAATATAACCACATATATCTCTATAAATATATGTTTCAAAGCATAAATGGAGATGTGTATGGCCCAATTTGGCACATGCATCACATTTCAATTTCCAATAAGGTCATTGACTATGAGAAAGTGCATTATAAAAATCTATAGTTCTTTATTCCCCTCAATATATTCATCATGGTCCTAGCCACTAGCATCTGAACTGCACAATGTTCTTATGCAAAGGCTAAAACCCTTTTTTTCAAAAAAAAAAACCTTAAACATAATTTTTTTTTAAACCTAAACATGGCATGCATAATTTGCATCCATAAAGCATCTATTTTAAAAACATTAGTTTTTTGCCCATCCTACAACATATTTTATAAAACAAAAGAACCCTAACCTTTGGTTTAAGATCTATACACACCAACATTAAATAATAGTGGTTGAAATTACAACTACAGTTGTCTAAAACAACTTGAAGAAGTTTGTGTTGAATGATCCAACTAAAGAAACATATATGCTTATGACACTAAAATATGGCCACATATAACTCCATAAATATACATTTCAAAGCATAAATAGAGATGTACATGGTCATATTCAGTGTATCCATCATGTTTTAGTTCTAGGATTTCACCATTGTCCTAGCCACCAAAATCTAAACTTCACAATGTTCTTACACGAAGACCAAAACCCTTTTTTACAAAAACCCTGAACATTTTTTTAAAACCTAAACATGGCAGGCATGATTTGCATCCACAAAGCATTCATTTTAAAAACACTAATTTTTGTCTCCCATCTAACAACATCTTTTATAAAGCAAAAGAATCCTAACCCTTGGTTCATGTTTTTTACATGCACATTGTGGAGAATATATTTTTCTACTGAAATAATTCTTGGACTTTTTTAAATGTGTTTTTTTTTCTATACTAAATATGAATTTGACATTTGGTGCTAGATTAGATGATAAAGTAATGTTTATAAAAGTCTATTGTTACTTGACATTAAGTCTAAAGTACCTTTATTGTCATTCAAACATGTATATTTTTATTTTTTCTATTCTTCTTGGTAGTATTTACATAGATAATGCTTAGTAAAATTCTAAAAAATTGTTTGCATTTCTTTTTTTCCTTAATCCATTCATGGTAATTCTGGGCAAAGGTAGAATCTTTATAATAAATTGTGCTTGGTGATATGGTTTTGAAATATAAAAAGATAAACTTTAAAATGAAATTCATTAAAAATACTTGATAACAAGACTTTATTTGGTTTCAGAAACCAGAAGTATTTGACAAATACTAATAATATGTTTTTTCCCTCCTTTATGTTGAGTATTTGTGAGACAGTTCATAGAATTAAAGGTGTTTAGATTCAAACAATTTTGTGTTTGTTGTGATTATAAAAAAATAATGAGATAATTCTAAAATAACATTATGCAAAGGTGCCAATTTGAAGTGGTATGTACTCTGGGCAAATGTTTGCCTGCATTAAATTAGTATGTTTTAGATTAAGGTAAAAATAGGTTTTGAAGGGGCCCCGAAACCCTGTACAGATCAAGAAAGATAAGCATTACAAACTACCAGAAGAGGCAAACCACAAAAAAATAGTAAAAAAACCAGGTTTTACATGGACTTGAAACCAACAAAATAAACCAGTTAAAGCTCCCCAAGTTTTACAAGGACCTAAAACCTAAACAAAACCAAGCAAACAACCTGAAAGTGCCAGAACGGCGAAGGCAGAACCACCATACCCGTCATTTTTAATGAGCAGGGCTCCTCCACGGCTTAGGGTTTCTCCATTTTTTCCTATGCAGGGCACCGTGGCTCAAACACCAACCACCAAGGAAACAGAGTTTCCCCCAAGAAAACACTATTTTCTTCACATACCAAATCAGGATGATCATCCAACTCGGGCAAGAGATCCCACCCAAGTTCCATCCTCAGTATGGCAGACCGAAGCAAAATAAAAAACATGCAAAATGATAGATCTCTACATTAAGCGCCGCGTACCAATACACTGCCCAAAGCAGACAGCGCCACCAATAAAGAAACTACCTCCAGACCCGTCGCCACCACCGTCCAACCCATCCACCCTAGTGTCTGCAAAGATCACCCCCTTACTCAGAGGAATTGCCACCATGGCATTCCAAATATCTCCAAAAAAAAAACATCGATCCACTCAGAACAGGGTAATGGTCAGCACGGCGGCCACCAAATGGAAATCTGAAGTAAAAATATAGTTCCACGCAAAAAAGATTGAGCTTTCAGCGCTGCGCCTCTGCACCAAAGATCCCACCATCCACAGGTCAAGATCTAGTCTCCAACGAGTGAGGAAGCATCCACAGAGGTTAGGGTTTCAGGGCCACATTTGCGTCTGCACTCCCCTTCCACCGCATTCGCGCTCCCCACATTAAATTAGTATGTTGTTATAGCTGACTGTTATCAATCTAATGTGTTTCAGTCTTAATTATAATTTTTTTATTTTTTTTAATAAAACTTGTGTTTCATTATATACTTGTTCCTATATATATATATATATATATATATATATATATATATATATATGAATAATTATATGATGAAACACAAGCTTTATCTAAAAAATTATAGTTTTTATAATTAAGACTAAAACACATTAGATTGATAACTGTCGACTATATATATAATGCATTTGTTTGTTCTACATGTTTTGTCTTTGTTTTTTAGAATCAATAATAATTGTATGCAGTTTTTATTTTTTATTTTTATTGGATTCATGGAGAATATGCTCAATACTAAGGTTTTAAAAAACATTGATTATTAACTTAATATTGCAACAAAATTGTAATAGATATTATATAAGATTTAAAAAGTTCCAATGATGGAACATGATTTTGTGATTTGTTTATTTGACTAGTTTTATCGATATCTTGGAATGTAGACATGAAAAGAAGGGTCAAAGAAAACAAACCCTGAATATTTTTAGCTAGAACTATTTGTGAATTCTATATTGTGTTAGTTGTTTTTTACTATGTGAAATAGGTTATATGCTTGTTGACTTTCTAGCTTTTACAGTTGGGAATTTGTTTTTAAGGAAAGAAAAAATTAATTTACAATTATAAGCATATACATAAAAATAAAGGAAAAAAACTTTATGTGTGTGTGTGTGTGTGTGTGTGTGTGTGTGTGTGTGTGTGTGTGTGTGTGTGGATGCATATTTCTAGTTACGCTGAGTAAAATATTAGATTAATTCATATTAAAAATAAATAAAGGATTAATTCAGATGGTGTTTAGATATGCACAAATTGTTCTTTAAAAATGATTGTTTATTTTTTTCAACTTTTAGCTTCAAAAAATAGGAAAAACTAGCTTGCATATTATTAACTTGGTCATTTGATTACATAATAGATGTCAAGAAAAGACTTGTAATACATTTTTGGATACAACCAAAGCCTTTTGTGTAAAGAAGCAGAGAAACAAACGACAAATGGACATTATACTAAGGAATTTATTTTTATAAAAGGATATAAGGCGCTCACCAAAGATAGTTTTGATGATATAAATACTGATTTGGAAAAGGCAAACTTGTTTAGGGATCACTTATTCAAATACAATGTTGGGGACTACCTTTTTATGCATTTTAGGTGTTGTTGCATTTTTGATGCACATATTTAGAACTTTGTGTAGGAATAATCAACCATTTTCAGAGTTGTTTGGAAAAGAATGATCAAGATGTGTTAAGATCTTTGCAATTAGAATTGGATCCTCAATAAATATAAAGATTGCATCATGTTGATAGCATTTCAACATACTTTAAACAAATACAAGTTTCAGCAATTGCATGCATGGTGAATGGAGAGCAAGGTTTATGGGGTGACAATTTTTGAATAAATTGGCTTTAAAAATGGTTGAACATTTCTATCTATGTTTGGTCTTTAACAACTAGGAGAAAATACTTGCACTTTAATCAATATTTACATTTACCTCCTCACTATATTCTTTTTCATGATTAGAATATAGTTTACAAACATTATGAATCATTATATTATAGGAAACTAAATAGTAGTGAAGCTTCTTCTATACAATTACTTTTATCTTGAATCTGTACTATGATTTATCTTCATTGTGAAGTAAATGTTGCAAAATTGCAACTAGACAAATTGACAAAAACATTAGAAGAAACATCTGCTTATGGCGATAGTATCTTCAACACTTTTTTCTTGCTAATCAAAAAATATTTTGACATATGGTTTTTACAAAGTTATACATCAATTATTTTTGAAATGCATTTGTTTGGAGGGATGTAAATGCATGTACACTTTTGGAAATAAATGTAATGATAATGTTATTAAGAGCATACCAATGATTACTAATTGGCAAAGATATATTATAAAACTATATGTGTTTTATAATGATAGTGGAATAGAGGGTGGAGACTTTGTTATGCAATGGATGTCATATTTGTTGAAAGTGATTGTTCATCTATGGTCATTGGTTAAATAGTAAATTATCAAAATATACAAAAATTATTTAAAAACATATGTTATATAAAATATTAATTTTTCAAAATAGACACAAATCATGTACACTATGAACCATTAAGAATGTAGAAATAAATTGGACAGTGTATTAAATTTTTCACTTATCATGAATCCATGATGCCCAAAAAAACATTGCTTCAAACATTGAAAATGGCTCTAAAAAAACATGTGCAAAATAAAAATTTCAAAACCATTATTAGGAAAGTAATAATAGATTTCAACAAGAAAATTGTTGATACTCATATGCATGTTTCTTATATTTGCAAAAAAATTACATTTTAAACATAGCATGGTGGTATTGATCCCTTCTCAAACAACAACATGGCAGCAATTAGTGGGAAGTGGTAAACTAATTGGTTAGAAAAGAATATGTAGAACTTGTAGCCAGTTTTTAAATAGAGGAATGCTTCCCAAGTTTGTAACACCCGTAAATATCAAATTAAACAAATGATTAAAAACTATGATTATGTTAATAGACCTTAAATAAATACTTTTTGCATTGAGAATATCATTTGCACATATAAGAGACCTTGGCTATAGCAAGCCATGAATTGGCCTAAAAAGACCCATTATCAATGTGCCATTGGACATTGATAAAATTCAAAAAGCATTGCCAAGATCGATAGATGAAGGAACAATAGTTACAATTGCTCTTAAAATACATTTGGAATACTGAAATGCATATCAACAAAGAGTTGTTCATCCACAAGTTATTATGAAAGCATTACAAGAATTATGCATAAGAAAATTGTACATTACTAAAAATGTCCAGATCAAAATAGAACAAATAACATTTTTAAGTTTTATTGCTAGTGATGATTCAAATAACAATAATGTTTTGACTGAAATTGGATCCAATACAAAAAAAAGATATGAACATGTCTTCTGATTCAAGAGAAATTTGTTCCAATGATACACAAGTACATGGTCTTTTATACTCAAGATATGTTTTTGCATTGCAAGATAAGATAATTACAATAGCACTAGTGGATGACAATAATCCACTTGGCATTTTCAAAGACAAGCACTCTGAAGAATGAATTTTTAAACTCTTTTTTTTGGAGATCTTCGTGATGAAGATTTTGTAACAGAATTTACATATCAAAAATAACAAAATGGGAGTTATTACATGCAAATCATTGATTTGAATATCATCTAACCAACTTGTTTTTCAAAGCAATAAATTTAATCCTAGGCCAAGTGGGAAAGACAATGTAGGTTTGAATTAAAAAAGGATAGTTAAAAGGTAGTAAGCTTTTAGTAAAAGATGTCAAATACAAACCAAGCTTAGAATGAATACTTAAATTATATATTTGGTATGATAATTTCAAAAAAATATGTATTTCACCTAATTACATGTAAAGGATCAAAAAAATGTATTTACTATGATACAGCAACTAAGGTTGCCAACATTCTTTTTTACCTTTGCAAGTTCCAAACATTGATGGTATCTATTAGTAGATGCACTAAAACAATTATATGTAAAGTATAAAAAAACTTTGAATTTTGAACCAAGTTAATACCATGAGGCCGAAGATGCTTCATTTCTAGCCAAAAAATATCTAGTTACATATACACACTATTATAAACATCATATTAATGTATTACGATAAATGTTTTACAATGATGAATTGATTTTTGGAAAGGTATTAGATTATTTCTATGTAACATATTTTTAAAAAAGAGGAAATGTTCATGATCATTGGCTAGTGTGGATACAAAATGTACCATTTTATGGCAAAGACAACAACATGTTAACTACAAACTTCATAGACAAATACATAACTTGCGATACTGATATACTAGAGGTTGATGTCGTAAAATTCCATATACAACATCATACTAGAAGTTGTAGGAAAAAGAAATATAAAAACTACATATATAATTTCCCTCAAATGTCAATGAGATAAATAATAATACTTGAACCATATAAATAAATAAATGAACTTGCAAGTGAAAATCTAAAAGACATTTACTCCCTGCTAAGCATAAAATAGTGCATTGTTGGTGATAATTTTAATATTTTCCTACAAGACATATGTATGACTACGTCCCTATACATTGTAATGATAGAAACAACAATAAAACAACCTACTATTTTCCTTTCTCATACACCATCACAGGTATGGAGCAATAGTTTTATTAATAACATGCCATATTTATGACAAGCAAATACATATGCACAATTTATTTCATATGCATATGATGTGGTAATGTATTGCAGCTTGTAAATGACAAAAACTAATTCAAAACCCACCAATTCTTTCTAGTAGATAAAACAACATACAATAACAAATATAAATGTTACAAATGTAATTTTGAAATTTAAACAAATGCTTTCACCATAGGACATTCACTTGGTACTATCTTTGCCATTGAATCATTGTTCAAGGGCATGCACTTTTATAAGCACATCTATTCTAGATGAATGAACATTTATCTTTAAAGCATCAATACTATTAAGGCATGAACCATATGATTCTAAAAATGTAAAATGTTAGTCATTTATAGACTATTATATCATATGTCCTAATGCTATCAATGATATTTGTTTGCCTGAATTTGTTTCCAGGTACTATAAAAATGGAAATATATTGAAAAGAACAAAAACATGTGTTATACACTTGTTAATTATTACAAGCATCTTGATATTTAAAAGTATTTCCATGAACTTATATTTTTATATGTTCCATTTTTAAACACTAAAGATAGTTTAAAGCAAGGGTTTCGAACATGGAAAAAAGCATACAGCTCACATGTAAGCATTGTAAAATCTAGTGAGCCAAATATTAACCATGAAACAAAATATTCTTGGGGAAGCATAGAAAATACTACCAATAAATTAGAGGTTGAAACCATTAATAGATCAAAAATGTGTTTTTCTCATATGAAACAAAAAATCTAGAAGAGGAGTATGATTTGCATATGGACTTTCCAAAAATGAGCTTTGGTGCAATGCGTCAAAGTGCAAAACCATTTGAATTTGTCCAGCATACATTTATCTTCGATAGTGTCAAGTAATATAAACATATATGCATGTTGAATAAAGAGCAGCAAACAATTATTAAAGGCATTAATGAAAAAAATGCTTAGACAAAAATAAACCACTATATTTGTTCTTATTGAGAGGTGTAAGAACTGGAAAGACTTTCATGCAAAATGTATATATGAGATTTTGATATGTATGTACTAAAAAAATATAGACAATAATCCAAGTAAACCAAAAGGACTTGTTTTTGCATATACAGGAAAAGTTACATGCAATGTGGGTAGAGTGACATTGAATTATGCTTTTTTATCATTGTTTAACAAGTCCAAATTTATTCTATTAAACAGTGAATGCTTAAATGCATTGTCCAAATATTAAAACAAATTAAAATAGTGATAATAGATGAAATATTATTATGGGAGCAAGAATGTTGTATTACATTGATGGACAATTACATTACATAATGCAATTTTTAGGTTTTCACTTTGGAAACATTGACATGATCTTTTACGAATATTTTTATCAAGTGCAACCTGTAAACAATTGTGTAATTTTTTGGCATCCAAAAATAAACAATGAACTAATTCCATATTATTTTTGGAAATAAAAATTTAAAAACTATCAAATGCAACAAATAATGTGCCAAATAGATCAGACTTTTATCATGGTTCTAAATAGGATGCACACATGTTCCCATATGAAAGATGATATAGCATATTTAAATAAAAAATGTTTGCATCCAAAACCAAATAATCCTATGTTTTTGTACCTATTTTATTTAAAGGCTGATGTCAAAGCACATAATAACAAAATGCTTGCACTTGTTCCACACATGGAGATTGTCATTGAAACTTGAACCTAGAGTATGATGCATTTGATGAGGTACATGACTATGCTAATGTTGCATGCCTCCCAACTAGGATTATACAAAACTTGATATGCTAGTTCAACTTTTTGTTGTAAACTATGACATATAATATAGACTTGTCAATGGCTCCGATGGCATATTCAAGCTATGTAGCAAAGAACACAATAATGACATTGTTTGGATTAAATTCAATGATAATTAGACTAGCCAATTTCAAAGAACAAAAGATGCTCATTTGTGTAGATAATATATTGATGCATATTGGACTCCAATATTCTACATCTTAAAAGTTATTTTCATGCCTACTTATAATAAAAACAATAATTCAAAGTCAGTTCTTGGTGTAATTAGCCTATGCATGTACTATTTAGAGGTCCCAGGGATATATCATGGAAGGTGTTGCATTCGATCCATTTGGTGTAAGAATACATGGTTTAGTATATACAAATATTTATCATGTGAAAATCATAGATTCATTATATTTGTTAAGTCTGCTTACATAAAATAAATTCACAATCAATAAAAAAAATTCTATTTAAATGTCAATATTGCAATCAGATTTGAAATAATCATTTGATCATAGCATCCAATCAGATTTATTGTCTTCATCTATAGTAATATGCTATGTGAATACTCATAGTCTTAATGCACATGCAAAATACATTATAAATGACTGACTAATGAAAAGTGATATTTTGTGCTTGCAAGAAACATATATTGCATCTACAAATTGATTTAATCATATTTCAATTTTTTATAATTGTAACATAGCATATAGTGTCCTTGGTGTGTGTGTGTGTGTATATATAAAGAGAAAAAAGAACCATAAATATAATAATAATGATATCTACAAGTAGTAGAAATGTTGAAGGAAAAAAACATTTATTCAGCTCCCTTTGAACAGACATGCAATTCTTGTCAACATGCAATTTTAATAATAGACTTGTAACAAAATGCTTCATTGGATTGTCCAACATGTCCACCACATTCATTCCAATTATTTATCCAGGAATTAACCTACAATGTCCATACAAAGGATGAAAATGTTAAATGCATATTAAAAAAACATTTACTAGAGACGTTATTAGACCTAGTATCAATATCTTTTGACCAATACAAACAAGATATTTCAGCGGCTATCTTTAAAACATTTATTCAGATCCCTTTGAACCGACATGCAATTCTTGTCAACATGCAATTTTAATAATAGACTTGTAACAAAATGCTTCATTGGATTGTCCAACATGTCCACCACATTCATTCCATTTATTTATCCATGAATTAACCTACAATGTCCATACAAAGGATGAAAATGTTGAATGCATATTAAAAGAACATTTACTGAAGACATTGTTATTAGACCTAGTATCAATATCTTTTGACCAATACAAACAAGATATTCTAGCAGCTATCTTTCTACTCCACATTTTCAACTAACTAGTGTCTTTAAAATCGCAATGGAATGCAAAGTTTATTCTATTGGATAGGACTAAAAAAATAAACTCAAATTCCGTAAGCTTCTTTTGATTTCAAACTCTAAGTATGTTTTTGACATTTAATCCTTTATACTTGCATTTTTCTAATATTTTTTCCCTTATCTACTATTTTTTAGTTTCTTTAATATTATTTTTTATTTGTTTTTTTTCCTCTATAGGCAATATTACTATTTTCAAGACATGGCAAATTAGTTTTCATTTTCTTCGTAAAAAAATACAACTTATACAAATAGCTTCGACTATTTGTGTTATGAGAAATATTTTTAAAATTTTATTGTATATTCATCTTGGAAAACCAAAACTTCTTTTTTTAGCATCATCTTCTCCCCACATCAACATTTTTTTGTAGTTGGACCTTTCTTACTAGCAAAAAATAGTAAACAAATAAATTTTGGAACAATATATTTCTATCCTAATTAACATTTTTTCTTCTTTTTTTTTTGGTTATGAATATGTTTTTTTTTTTAAATATAAACAAAAAAATACAAAAGACTAAAAACATTTGATATATGTTACTATGTGGCTTCAAATGTTGGCTTGAATTTTTTTAGATATATGTAAGTCTAATAGATAATGCAACATTTTGTAGGTTATATAGCTTGCACATTTACATATGTTTTTTTACTATTGTTAGCTATAATACACTATTTTTTAAAAGGAAAGGAAAAAAATTTAAAAAAAAGAAAGAAGATATGTTTCAAAGGAAATAAAACAAAAATATCAAAATCAAATATATGGATGAATTCTTATTTAAATATAGAACCATTGAATTCTTTAATTTTACTTGAATGTAGAAGCGTTACATATTTGGCATGATATGTGTTGTTTATAAACTATATTTATTATTTTAGAAAATAACTTTAAAGGGCAAAAAAAAGGCCAAGAATTATTGGAATATAAAACTACTTATACAAGTGCACTAGCCCCATGCCAGTAAAACCTAGTTAGCATCAGAGCACAACTTTGGCTACATATTTGGTTGTTATTACAGTCGATGTAGAAATAAGGTATAGTTAATAATCACTTTACCTATTCTCAATCTTTCACCATATCATTGTATTATATGCTATCTAAAAAAAGATACATTTTTTTGTATGCAAATAATTGTCTTTTTTACTTTTTAAATCTTACATAGAGAGCTTTAGATAGTTTGGATATTTTGTGTATTTGGTTTGACATAAATCCATATCTGGTAAAATATGCTTCTTACATCTCATGTGGAAAAATAAAAAACAAAGAATGGTTTATAGTCTAGAGCTTCAATTAAGTTTATGAAAATTTCTTCTTTGTAGACAATGACATGTGTGGTGAAAACTTCTTTATTAATTACTTTCGCATTTTGAAATTGTCTTTTTTTTCTCACTTTCTTTTTTCCTAACTATATATGCTCATAGATCACTCTTATTTTTTCTTATTATTTTTGTATCTTTATTATTTACAAGGATTCTCAAAAAATGCAACATCTATCAATTGCTTTATCTATTGGTTGAACTTTCACTTGTTGGGTAAGACATCTAAAACTCATTAATATTTTCCTACTTAGATTCTTATCATTGTTGCCAGTTGTGGCATATAAACAAGTGTTAATAATTTTTTTTTTTTAAATTGCAAAATTGCTCCTTTTTATCTTCTAGATCCACATATCATGGCATTATCAGTTTTATATATATATATATATATGTAATTTTTTTGGTAAGAAATGTATATATACTAAGTTTTTTTTTTCTTTTTTTTTGTTTTTGCAATCTGTATTCAATACATATTTCAACTAGCCTACAACTACTTACTGTTATTTTTATGGTCTTCCTCGTAGTGCCAAAGGTAAGGCATTTAAAAAATATTTCCTCTCTTTTTTTTATTGTTGTGCCAAACAAAAACAATAAAAAAGGTCAAAAAAGGACTAGCACTAGCCAAACAATATTACAAAGGCAATAGACTATTGTTATTAAATGCTTTACTTGCAAAATCAAATTTAAAATATCTAGGTAGAGTTTATCTGGACTGCAACATGATTTTTTAATAATTTCATGCAACCAACATTTTTTATTTTATAATTGAATTTGTTAATATCGACTTCGTCTTTTACCCTTGTTGTAAAGATAAAATATATTTAAATGTATCGTATTGCCTTGAATCAGTAGCAAAAAAATTAAAGAAAAAATATTTTATAGCATAAAAACACTTGCTTTGTAGTGAATAAATCATCATTTTTTCAATTTATGTGTACAATATTTTATATAATATCACTTCTTATTCTTTATTTTATTAGAACAGCTCTACACTACTCCTAAAGGGAGACTACAGGGTCCATTTATGCTTGACCTAGAATTATTGTAAGGTTTGCAAGCCAGTAGAAATGCATCAAATTTTACAAATACACCCTTTTATTAAATCCATTTCCATCATATTCAATGCAAAAAACCCTGTAATTAAAGCCCTATATTGTTGTTCTACCCAAATAGATTTTTCAATAAACAACAAATATATTCCATACTTCATGTAATAAATAAACATGCACTCTACCAATGGAGATATCGACATTGTGCCTTGAATGAATTGATGCTGATAATAATGTCTCAATTTTTCACCCAATTAGATTCCCCCAAATATTATTTTTTATACTATCCATCAACCTTATTGCTAGTTGACTTTTCCAAACACCAGTGCTACAAGTTTTTCTCGTTATGATTGGCATTTTTCCCCCCTTTTCTTTTATTTATGCTTTTATTGTGATGGATGTGATTTAAATATATCCTTATTATCTTGTTCTCATTAATTTTAAATCTTTGTTTTGGCCTTTCAAATTTTTCTATCTATGCTTAAGTTTTTTTGGTCCCTTGTATGGTTTTTGTGTAGATATTTTATGTCATCAGTGGAAAAAAAATCTTGTTTAGGAAAAAAAGTATTGCTTCTTAGAAATAGGGCATTCAAATAAATCAAGTAGGATTTTTTTTCCTCTGGCTATTAAATTGGCATGGTCAATGATGCAAAACAAATATGTTGGTCTCTAAACAAAAAAATTGTTTTGAATTTCAAAGCATAAGACTATAGCATTATTTTGTGCTTAACATAAAATTATTGTAATGTTTTCAAAAGGGATATTATATGATCCATTTTCTGAATGGCCTATAATTATTGCAAGAAATGCATTGATTTTGGTCAGCATAAAATATTTTGGGCCTTGGCAAAGTCAACTAGCAAAATTGTTAACAAATGGCATGAAATAATATTGTTCAAAAAATAAAAATTAGTAACAAATGTTATGGGCATATCATTTTGATCAAGGCATGGCATTTATGTTATCATCTATGAAGAATAGAGTTGGTTTGTGTGAAAAGCACATGTTTCATTTTATTTTTATTTTTGAATCTATTCATATCATGTGCATTGTCTTCTTTCATGTTATCACATTTGGTCAAAAGGTTTTTACCATTGAATAGCATGACATGAATTTTATTTTTTTAAATACAATGTCTATAAAATATTACTCTTCTTTGGACTGATGTAATAAAATAATGCTTTGTATTGTTATAAGTTTTTTTGGCCTATGCATTACATCCAAAATAGAATCATCATCGTATAAAAAACAACCTACTGATAATTGCATTTGCCCCTACATTGCTCTCTTGACTGTCCATTTAGGAATTCTTTGGCCTCCACCCACAAATACATTGTTCCCAAGTTATATCTTTGCTTTCACACAAAGCCCTAAACACAAATTTACAAGCCTTGTAGGCAATTCCACTACTCTTGGGGACACAAAATGGCCCAACAGATAATCTAACAAAGGAATGGGATCAAGCAAATGATCAAGAGAAAACACTAGCAAAAAATCATGCCCTAAAAATTAGCATACAAATAAAGAGTCTCTGGTATAAGATCATATTGATCTTCAATCTCATGAAAAACATATAGATGAATCAATTCATAGAAAAGGGTAAAGTTGGACTCGAAACTACTATGAAACTATTCAACCAATCTGCCAACCCACCAACTAACCCTAACCAAACTAAAATCCCTACCATTTTTAAGAATGCATCCAAATCTTGAACCAACCATAGAAGATTATTGGTGAATATTGAGACCACTTCTGCATTGGATTTCAAATGTCCAAATGAATACAGAAAAATATATCCAATTATCTCTCAAATTGCTTCCTAGATTTTTGTCGACTAAATCCAAAAAATATAATGAAGATGTTTGTGCATAATATGATCACCAAATGTCATTTCCCTCTTTTTAGGGGATAGAGATATAATCATCAAAACTAGAGCACAAGTAGAAATTATAAAATCCATTTTTTGCATTGCCAAATTCTATGCACAATAAGGCATATATCACCAAAAACTAATGAAACAAACATAAGAATTATTAGGGTCCACTCTCTTAAATAAAACCCCCCATCACACTTACAAAAAAAATCATATATTCAATCAACCACCTTAAATCCACATCAAATCATGATTTCGATTCGATCCACCAAACATACCACAAACCAAAAAAATGATTTCTTCACACATTAATAAAACTTTATTTTATAAATTTTTAATACTTGTTTTTTAATTTTTTCAAACAATTTTTTTTTGCTTTATATAATATTAGATTTTTAAAAATGATTTCAATAATATAGACTTATATCTTGATTTCAAAGGCAACATATATGTTTGACTGCATCACTACTAGCATCATATTCGATGTTCATTTTTGCATCCATACTTCTAACTCAATTTTATTCTTGTGTATAGTGTTACCAACTAATTTTAAAAATAAATTGTTCTCTTGACACATCTAACATCTTCTAACACTATGGCTTTGACCGTTAACGATTGAACTCAAATTATGACATTTATTCATTAACAAGAGAAAAGCCAAAAAACTTTAACTTAGGTCTTTCTATTCTATTTTGCATTCAAATTCACACCTACTATGCTTGTTTTGAATTTCAAAGCACAAGAGTATAACATTAATTTGTGCTTAACATAAAATTATTTCAATGTTTTCAAAAGGAACATTAATTGATCCATTTTCTTCTTAGCCTATAATTATTGCAATTTCTCTCAATCAAAGAGAAATGCATTGATTTTACTTAGCACAAAATATTTTGGGTTTTGGCAAAGTCAATTACCAAAATTGTTAAAAAATGACATAAAATAATATTATTTAAGAAAAAAAATAAGTTAAAAAAATAAAAATAGAAAAAAAAATAAACATCGTATTGTCAATGTGATTTTGATCAAGGCATGGCATTTATGTTATCATCTATGAAGAGCATAGTTGATTTGTGTGCAAAGCACAAGTTTCATTATTTTTTAATTTTGCATTTGTTCATGTCATGTGCATTGTCTTATTTCATGCTTTCACATTTAGTCAAGGGGTTTTTTCCATTGAATAGCATGGCATAATATTTTTTTTAAGATAATGTCTACAAAATATATTCTTCTTTGCCCTGATGTACTAGAATAATGCTCTGTATTGTTATAATATTTTTGTTTACCTATGGACTGCATCCAAATGAAAATCATAATTGTATAACTTGATTTGTACTTATTGTTATTCTTTTATCAGCTTCAAATAAGGATGGAAAAAAGATGTTGAAAAGTTTAAAACTAGTATGAAAATTTTAAAAAAAATGTTGATCATTTTCACTTTCACTTGGAATCAAAATAATTAATAACAATATTCTATATGCCTTCATATATATATGCACGCACGCACGCACGCACGCACACACACACACACACACACACACACACGCACACACACACACACACACACACACACACACACACACACATGCAATTCTATTTGTCTGGTGCTAATCCATTTCTTTTTTCTTCTTCTTTTTTTTTTTTTTGGTTCAGCTCACTCTTGGTATACTCTTAAAAGCAAGTTCACCATGATTTTATTCAATGCCATATTATTTATAACTCTAATCAAAATGCAAACTTCTGATCTTTGTTAAAAAAAACATCATACAAAAGAGTGGAAAGATCAGTAGGTGTGTTTTATCAATTTTTATTGCTTTTATTTGCTTCATCCTATTACTATAAACAACCATCTTTTTTGTGTTCTTACTTTAATACTCACTGCATATTTTTATTCTTGTATCCTCATAAACATCACCAAATAGCATAAAATCAAAAAATATAGATACAAGAGATCATGTCAGATAAAAAATGAATGGTAATTTACTCTAGATTCATTTCAAAGTTGATGTTGATTCAAAATTTTTTTAAAAAAAAAGGATAGAGGTGTATTTTTTATACAACCTCAAGACCAAATCTCTTTAACATGGATTGTGTTACAGCGTGTAATTAATTGCATACAAAAAGAAACTCATGTACACTACCAATTGCTCTGTAGTGCACACCATATCTTTTTATATGTAAGTTTTTTCAAAATTGCTACCAAAAAAATCCTATCTCACTTGTTTAATTACTATTTACTTCTAAAAACTTTGAGCATTATTTTACAGGAATCAAGACTCAAAATAAACAACAATAAAAAATTTCATATCACACCAAATATTCTAAATTTTCATATAATTAAGGTATCAAGTCCAATTTGTTATTTATTTCTTTTTGCTTGAAAAAAAATGTCTAGTTATTTGTTTAACTTTTTTTTTTACATGAACACATTGGTCCTCTGGTTCATATAACTATCTTCAAGATAGAATAAAATTATTTCATATGTTTTAAAGTTATTGCAATGATTATGTGATCATTGGTAGTTTTTATTGTGTCACTTTTTGCTTGTTTTGTAGAGAAAAATTATTTAAACAAGTTGTTATAGCTCATGTGGTTTGTATTTTCTAATAGTAAAATAATGCTTATGCTTATAACTAATACTTGTTTGTTTTCTGTAAAAGCTTCTGAATGTGTATCTATTATCTTTGTATAGCATATGCCACCTTCCAATTATAAAATAATTTGTGTATTTTTTTAATATTATTTATTTATTTATTTCAATGCCAATTTAACCCATATATTAATTAATAATCCATTGACATTACTTTTGCTCTAATAAAAAAATTACTTGTAGACATTGTGAATGAAATAACTTCATCCAAGACAAATGTAATAGTGCACTTTCACAGGGAACAAATTACTCTATAAAAGAATAAAAATATGTGCCAAACATCAATAATGTAATAACTACACACATCAATATTTTTTTTGTTTTGTTTTTTAATATATTGATTATATATTGATTCTGACTCTCCATTGATTTCTTTGTTTTTCAATCTATTTATAATAGTTCAATGTCTTAAGCCTTGAGTGGTTCCAAACATTTGATTAGGATTATAGGCTTTATAAAAACCTTACAATCAATCCACAGTCCATATGTGTTTAGATTTTTGTATTCATAAGCCTATTTTGACATTAACAATTTACTTCTTGCTCTTGCACAAAAAAAAACTTCCATGGTAGTTGTCTTGAAAAAGTTCTATTGCTTCATCACAAGTTTTTCATTTGATGGAATCTTCTATATTATCTTTTTATACTCTTCTCATTGCATATATAGTTTGACGCAAAAGTTTACATAATAAACTTTTTATATAATTATTGGCTGGTTTTCTATGGCATTTTATGCTCTATGTTTTCACTATTGCTTCTATATTTGTTTTAATGGCATATTAATATTATTTTTCTATGCAATGTATAGATAGGATCCAAAGGCTTTAAAATTTTACACTTATCAACTTTTTTTGTACTGGTCATTGTTAAGGCCAAACATAATTAAAATATTCATGACTAAGTTTCAATATACGTCATGCCAATGTAGTTATGATATGTTTAACAAAAAAACACCAAACTAGAGGGTTAGCACATTCTACTCTTATTCCTAGTATAGGTCAAGCATTAATGGGAATAGGTAAAACAACACTGCTAGTAACTCTTCCAATTCTTGAAATAAATAATAATAAAATAGTGTAAGAATGCGACTAGTTGAACTTTATTCCATGTTTTTTTTCAATATTTTTATACATAAAAAATATATTCAAATATTTTTTAAACTATATTTTAATAAGCTACTCAAGGATTATTTATAATCCCATGCAATATTATTACATCAACAATTATAATTAATCCTCTACATTGTATTTTTCCTATTTTTATGTCAAATATTTCTCAAGTAGATATATAAAAAAAAAATTAAATACTTTTAAACATGTCTATATTCTTAAATAGATTTTTTTAGTTATGTAGACAACTTCTCCATAACAAGATTGAATATATTTCTTTCAGATATAAGATACTCGTTTATTCCTATAAGGAAATAATTCTCTACTATTTTTAAGTCCCATGAGTGAGCATTAATTTTCATTAAACTTTTCTCAAAACATGAAAATTAATATATTTCATTTATATTTAATGTCCTTTTCCATAAAAATGTAGACACACACACACACACACACACACACACATCCTATGTAAATAATAATTTTTATTTCTAGCATAATGTGCACATGTTATATTCTAAAAAATGCACATTTTTTTCATAAAAAATAGATAATTTTATGTTTTCAACTATGCATAATGAACAATTTAGGAATTAAAAAATAACATATTGCTTCAAGAATTAAATATAAATTCAAAATCTAGAATAGTATCTTATGGATGATTTTATTATATTGACATAGAATTTAATTTACTCTATTTGATATCTATATTTAGTTTTCATAGTAAATAAGTCAGTGGCTCAAGACAAATCCATATAATATATATCTTGATCCATAATAATTTTAGAAGACAAATTAATGCTTATAGAAAAATTAAAGACACAAGAAGTGCTTTAGGGACCAATTCATTATTTTAAAGCAATCAATAATTGTTTAGAAATAAATGCAAGAAACAAATATTTACAATAAAACATGTGAAATAATCTTATAAATTTATGTTGTTCTTTAACATATTGCTACACATTTATTCTTCTTCTTTCAATAGCAAAACATAATAAATTAACAATATGTTTTAGTATGTCAATAGCAAATGTTATTTATTTCAATGATTCTTAGTTGTTGTTTTTTTAGTTTTTGCAAAGACTAGACTAATTTGCAACACAAAAAATTAGCCAAAAAAATTTACATGGCTTTATAACCTAATGTATGATTCTATCATAGCCTTAAAAAATTAAAAAAACCATAATTTTGGTACTTTGCTAGTTAGTTTGGCAATAACCATTAGAATTTATAACTAATAGGTTGACAAGAAAAATTAAAATGCTCTAGAAAGAAACAATGGATCTATGTGCATTAAACTTACTTTCATTCAAAAGTTATAACAATGGAGCATGGTGTAACACTACTTCTTGATGTTTTTCTTTTTGTTTTTGAATTCTTAACAACATTATAATTGATTATATTGGCTATGAAAAGTAAATGTACTTAATTGTTCTATTCTTCTTACTCTTAAAATTAAAAAAATGGCTATTACCAACTGAATATGCTTACATGTATGGGCATCATCTTTGGTGTCACTTAAATTTGATTAATACAAGCAAAACAAAAGTATCCATAGATTGCATCTTGTTTGCCTTTTTCACTCTATTTACATTAATTGGTATATACTCGAAAAGAGAACAATCATATAAACTTTAAAAAATATTTTTTTAAATAAAAAAATACTATGCAATTTCCTTTTTTTTTTAGATATTTCAAAATTTTCAATTCCTTTTTTGAAGTGTTTTATGTTCCTTTTAAAAAATGATAAACATGTCAAAACATCTAATTAAACAAGGTTATTAAATACAACATGTTGCATGCTAAGATTCAAATTCATTATTTGATGCATTTACAACATTTTCCAAAATAAATAAACAACATTTTTTGGAAAAAACAAAAACAAAACAAAATATATCCCTCACTCTTGCCACAAACAATATGCAATGCAAAGATTTAATCTACAAGTAGAATGTTTTGAACATGCCCAATTAAATTGATATAAAAATTATCTAGCAAACCAGTCCTTTGACACATCCGAATATTATGCATTCTACATTACAATTATTTTGTATCTTAATGTCATAACTCTTGTCTTGTGATAAGATATAACGAATAAAATGCATTATATCACCCTATATCAAATTAAATAGTATAAAATATCATAGCTTAAACAACTACCTTGAAAATCCTTGACACATTCGAATATTCTGCATACTAAAGTACAATTCCTTTATATCTTAATGTCATAAATCTTGTCTTGTGATAAGATATAACGAATAAAATGCATTGTATCACCCTATATCAAATTAAATAGTGCAAAATATCATAGCTTAAACAGCTACCTAGAAAAGCCTAGTTCCTTTGCATTGCATCAACCAATACTATTATATCAACCACTTCACCATCACATTTTCTGGAGGTATTTCTTAACAATAAAAAAAGTTAAAATGTGAAGAACTGTGACATAATTGGTTACTTGTAATTTCATTCTTCATGGGCTAACAAGCTATATGTATTTAAAAGACCACTTTGATACAAAACCCTTGATACTTTTCTTAAGAGCAAAACTTTTTTAACATGAAAATAACTTTTTGATCATAATTACATGTCAAAACATGAAAACACTACTTTCATAGTAGACCTTGACATACACAACAAGCACCACACCTAACTAACTTTAGTAACAGGAAAGTGCATTATATGACAGAACTTATTGTCAAAGATCATAGTTTAAGAACAAAATATTCAAACAATAAAAAAAACATACAATGTATTATTTTGCATTTGCACGATAAAAACATATGACTAGATTACTTATCACTTTCAATATAACACAACTTTAAATTGGCAAAAAACTTTATCTTATTTCATTCCAAACATATACAATAATAATAATAATAATAAGTGTCATTCTTGTCTTATATATATATATATATATATATATATATATATATATATATATATATATATATATATATATATATATATATATATATTATTTTTATTTTTATTTTTATTTTTTTTATTTATTATTTTGTGTGTGTGTGTGATAATTACATATACTGTAAAATAATTGTCTTTAGCTAATGTTGTCAAAAAAATAGACGTAACAAAAAACCTAGGATCATTGCAAAAAACATGTATCGATTCACCAAAAAAAACACAATTGACTAAAGTTAAAATTAAATTTTGACTTTAGTCCCCTTGCATGTCGAACCTTCATAGTCATCTTCCTCCTTCAGCACCCCAAAACCCTTGGAACTAGAATAGCATACCACTGATTACATTCAACCCTACATTACTCTTGTGACCACCCATTTAGGAAGTATTTGGCCTCCACCCACAAAGACATTGTGCCCAAGTTTCATCTTTGCTTTCACACCAGGAACTGAACATAAATTTACAAGCCTTATAGTTGCTTCCATTACTCTTAGAAACACGAAACGACCCAACATATGGTCTAGCAAAAGAATGGGAGCAAGCCAACGATTAAAAGAAAATGTTGGCAGCATAATCATGGCCTATGAATCAACATACAAATGAAGAGTCTCTAGAATAAGAACATATTGCTCTTCAAGCTCACAAAAACACATATATGAATCAAACCCAAGCACTGTTCACCAAAAAAAGGCAAAACTAGACCTGAAACTATTGTGAAAATGTCCAACCAACTTGCCAAACCACCAACTAGCCCCAACCAAACCAAAACCCCTACCACTTTTAACACTGTAACTAAATCTCGAACCACCCACAAAATATTACTGGAAAATATCGAGACCACTTCTGCATTGGATTTTAGATTTCCAAACGGATACGAAAAAACATCTCCAATTATCTCTTGAATTGCTTCTTGGATTTCTATCGATGGAAGCTAGAAAAAATAGCGAAGACATGTGTGTAACATGATCGTGAAATGCCATTTCCCTTTTTTTAGGGGACAAAGATATAATCGGAGAAACCAGAGTGTGAGTAAAAATTGTAAAATCCATTTTTTGCAATGCCAAATTCTGTGTGTTGCGAGGTATATATCACCAAAAAATGATAGCACAAGCATAATAATTATTTATGTCCACTCACTTAAACCGAAACCCCCATCACACCACCAACAAAATCCTATAGTCAATCAACCGCCTTAAATGCATATCAAATCATGATTTTAGTTCGATCCACCAAATGTGCCATGGACCAAAAAAATGAATTCCTCACACATTAATAAAACTTTATTTTATAAATTTTTAATTGTTTTTTTTATTTTTTTCAAGTAAAAAAGTTTTTGTTTTATATAATCTTAAGTTTAAAAAAATGATTTCAAGAATTTAGACATATATTTTGATTTCAAATCCAACATATATGTTTTGTTGCATTGCTACTTACATCACATCTGATGTTTATTTTTGCATCCATACTTCTGACTCAATTTTATTCTTGTGTATTGTTTTACCAACTAATTTAAAAAAATAAATTTGTCCCTGGACACATCTAACATATTCCAATACTATAACTTCCACCACCAACCATTGAACTCAAAATGTAACATTTATTCATTAAAAATAAGAGGAGCCAAAAAAAAAAAACGTCTTTCTACCTTGCTTTACATTCAACTTCCCATCCCCTATGTTCCCATAGGAACTTGACACTTGAATCTTTATTATTATAATATTTACACTTAAATCCTATTATAATATATTTAATTTTATTGTAAATATATAATAAAAATGAACACGATACATAACATATTTCGTTATATTATATATAAATCACCCTTCCCTATGTATGCATTTTAAAACGCAAGAAGAGCCGTGGAATTTGGTTTATATTTTCCAATAATTATATTTTAATACATTTTCTTCGGTTGTTACCCTAAATATGTTTGTGTGGATACTTCGGATTAATGGCATTCTATGAGAAAATAATTAAATAAGGCACATTTTATTTAAAAAAACCTAAATTCGTGTAAGGTGGACACATGGCTCTAATAAATTTAGAATGCGTCGAGTGTTTTTGGGACAAAATCGCAGCAGACTCTGCTACCGATTGAAAAAATAAACAAGTAAAACACACACACAAAAAATAACTATAGCTTAACACATCTAACCAAAACTTTTATAGTAACTAGCCCAAGCAGTCTGAAGCGAACGTAAGCTTGATAGGAGTGATATATGGGGTTCGAGTGCCAGATTACAGGATGCGGTGGATGGATGGAGGTGAAGCAGAGTTCAGGGGAGTCCAGGTTGGTAACTGATGGTTCAGGGTAACGAGAATGACATGTGGGTGATGAAGGATCAGGATTTGAGTTTGGAGAAGCACATTGGCTAAGGCAATGGCACAAATCACGTCTGAGAGTAGAATCATTCAAAAAAAAATTAGTGGTAGTTCATAAGTCACAGAAATTTCCTCCTTAGAGGTATCAAAATTCCTTACACAAATTTCATGAATAAACCTGATTCCTTTAAAAGTGAAGGGACACCAAGAAAAATACAATCTCTGTTTGTCGTGGATTTGAAGGTTACAATGCAAAATCTTTAGGAAGCAAATAAAGGGAGAAAGGGTTGACCTAGTTCCAGTGATTGGAGATCCAGATTTCCAGATAGGAAGAGCAATGCTGAAATTTTACTCATAAGTCCATGCCCAGGTGCCATCAATCACCAATTAGGCATTTCATTAAACATGTGGCATGCAAAACCCATTGCAGCCATTCCAGGCATTTAATCAAACAATACACGTTCAACATCAAAGCGATAAAAACTAAAAACATTAATAACAATTATAGAAAACGTATCTACCGAGAAGCTTCACTAATCACTGGATTAGTCACCTTTTACAAACATTTTGAGATTGTAAATTCTTTATAACTGAATGCCATGTTTTTTGCACATATTTATTTGATTGTTCTCTTTAAAATGAATAAATTTAACATTCAATAGTAATTTAATATGATAATCTACATTGCGTGAACAAATTTAACATTTAATGGTGAATAAAATCCACATTACATGTAATAAAGTAGTTCGGATTTTGAAACAGTAATTATGACAAATTTACATGAATCCCAAAATAACATACAATTCTCTGGACCAATTAACTTGCACAAAATAATATTATTTTGATACAATTATTTTTCATGCACCCTCTACTTTCTCACACTTCCATCGAGGTTTCAAAAAATTTATCTACTTTATTCAATTTTTTATTTCTTTTCTATGGAAAATAAACAAGAGTGAAGATAGTAACTTACGCAGCTAAATATTTAGCTTAGAAGTTAAACAATGACATAGGCCACTATAGTTTGTTTCATACTCTAAAATCCTTATGTACACACTCACTCAAAGTGTTGTAATTTCGTTGAAAGTCATTCATGTAGGCTTGCATGTGAGATATTTCCTTCTGTATCAATTGCATCTAGTTTAATATTTCCAAAATCTACTCTTTATTTCTTATGAAAGCTATCATAGTTATTCCCTCTCCTCCAACTTCAATGGTCTTCTCTGATAAGTTATTTTTAGAAGCTTCCTTCACATGGAGCATAGTTCCAATCAAATCCTCGCCAGTGTGTATAGATTTTGCATGTTTTTATTCGACTATGCTGTAGGCAAACTTTTGTCAGATACAATTCCAGGAACATTACTCATTGCATTGTCTTTTATGGAATGTTCATTCTTTGACTTGTCCATTTTTCTTGATACATAGTCTGAATAATCAAAATCTCATTTCAAGACAAACTCTATGAGGAATATTTGGCTTAGTATGTGAAGGGAAATATTTTAATGCTCTAGTTTTGATTATCTTATTTTCTCGGTAAGTATAGAAAGTTGGGGATAAAAAGTGGTCAATATGTAGATGTATTTTTTCCTAAAAATTAATAAGTCCTAAATTCTATAAATTATTTGAGATGGTTACATTAAAAACTTAAAAATGGTATAAGAACATGAATTATAGAATTTTGAGTTTAGTTCTCAAAGCACTAATTTTTGTTTAATGTTTAAATATAAGTAGATCAAATATCTAAAATTTGAAGAAGAAGAACTTTTTTTTTTTTTAAATAAAGTAGATAACTGGTCATGCAACCCATCATTTTTTTAGCATTGTTTAATATCATTTGAAATTATTGGGTAAAAATTTAGATAACATCATTTAGTTCGTAACCTATATTTTTTTTTTTTAAATTAATAAATATTTTTTTATTAATTTTACAAGTAAATAAAACCTTAAAACTGATTTAAAAAAATGGATAGTTAAACGTGCAGCCCCCTAACTACATCAAAAAAATAAAAATTTAGTTTTTTTTAAATGTGTGTAGAATTAGGCCTAATTTGTGACCATATATTGTTTTTGTATTTAGATCAACGAAAAATTGCATAAACATATATAGGCATGTATATTGCTATTGGAACACATTTAGATATAATAATAATAATAATAATAATAATAATAATAATAATAATAATAATAATAATAATAATAATAATAAATGAAGGTTACATAGAAAAGTAGTCGGTTGGTATTCACAGCTCAAACTTTTTGTCAGAGAAAAAATCCAACTTAACATAGGTAAAAATCAGGAAACAAAAAGGAAAGACAACACATGACACTTAAAACCAAATTATAACACATAATAGTGGCCTAAAAACCCATAGTTAGAAATCAACATAGATGGAAACCTTAAAATAGTACAAAATTTTATAAAAATCATATATTTGGAAATAGGAAAGTGTGCTCAGCATTGGAATAATAATTTTATGAATTGACTCATTGAAATACATAATGTTTTTGGTGATAGAAGTTGAATTTTATTATTTTCTATCAAAAATATCATATTCGGCTACATGTTTTGTAGGTCTAGGCCTTAGGCTTAGGAATCCCAGCCATTTCTGATCCAAAAAATTATTTTACTTGTGATTAGGTCCCTTACATGGAAAAAATTAACACAAAAATACTATAATCATTTGTGCCTAGGGTAAATAAGGACAATTTGGACCACATTTAGGCATAGTCATCTTAATTCAATTTGAATTCATGTCAAAGCGGTGTGCATGGGAAAACATAGGTTTCATTGATGACCCATGCATACCCAACCACCTACTCATTCCTATTTTACTTGTGATTAAATCCATTATAGGCCAAATTGACACAAAAACTCTATATCCTCTTATGACCAAGGTAAATGCAAACAATTTCGTGCACATTTTTTGCACGGCCACCCCATTTCTTTTCAAATTCAAGAAAAAATTATGTGATTGTGGTAAAGTAAGTTGAATTGTTACCCTTGCACATCCAACCACCAATTTATGTTGATTTCACTTGTGATTAGTTCCATTAATACTAAAAATGATACAAAAACACCATATCCAAAAATCTAAACAATACATGGCATCAACCTAATTCACTTTGAATTCAAGTCATAGTGGTGTGAATGGGGAAACATAGGTCACATTGATGACCCACCCACTTGAAACCACCACTTTATGTCATTTTTACTTTAATTAATAACACATTGATTTGCTCAATATAGTTATAATTAATGGCATCACATTATTCAATGGACACGCCACACCAACTCAACCCATACATAATAAATCTCATTCAATGATGTCAAGCAGTTAAAACTAACTATCACATAAATAGGGTATAAATTATCCATCACACCATGTTACCCACACCCATTTCATTATCTATCATAAATCAAAATCATGAATTACATATAGAGATGACATCGGTCTATTCTATGATATGGGTATGTACTGCATCACACAAATCATTCATGTCATGTCGAGCATTATGCACATTGGGTCACTTTGGTTATACCATACATATTGCATATGCAACGTATTAGCATTGATTATTGATATAATTATTCAATCATTGATAGACTCATCCAATGGATATAGTAAACTAGATGCAATCGATAGCATTGATAGACCTTGGCCCCTCTTTATATTCACTCTAAATCTATATCTAAATCCATATTTGGGTTCAAAATATATATTATGCCAATTACACTTTATACTATGTCTATGTCAATGAAACTCTATATCTATATAGTGGGGGTGGTCACATGATCGTGTCATAATCTATTGACAAAATATGGTGCCACCATATCGTGCATTCCTATTTGTTACAATTGAATGATCCAATCATATTATGTATGTAATATGATTCACATTAATTTATTAACTTGGTAAGAACCTACCAGATATAGATATGGGATATGGATATGGCATTGATTCATTATGGTCATACTCATATCAGATGAAGCGTGGTGGAGAAATTGGTCAACTTGTTATGTCCATGAATCAAATATTACAAGTTCAAACCCTGTGCACCCATCACCCTCTTTAGATATAGATATGGATAGGCAAGTCCCCATATATAGATAGGGGCCCTCAATTAATATAATAAATTAATTTAGTCTCCATCTATGGATATGGGGATCTCATCCTCCATAGATATAGATAAGGGTTGTCAAGTTCTCGTATATAAATAGGGGCCCTAGATTGGTTTACAAATTGAGTGCTTGATTAACCATATATATATAATGGAAACTCCACCCCTATAGATTTATTGATACCAAATATATAGTATCAATCATCAATGATTTATGCATGAGTGATGCACAAACAATTGCCCTTATGCCCTTCTATCTATTTCGGATATGGATAGGGAATATATTTTATATTGGACACACTAGTGGGTAGTGTCAATATATATATGCCCACCATCTATAGTTGAGGTTGAGAGAGAGGTCCCATAATCTATGAGGAGCACTTGACTGATGATTGACCTTATATATCTATTTTGTAAAGGCACCACATAGAGATTGGGGGTTGATTGATGAATCTCTCTACAGAGAAAATTGAGGTGCCCACATTCTATTGAGTGATGCAAAAAGTTTCCATTCTATTTATATATGGCATAGATAATATATTGATGAATTAAGGGATGAGACCACACTCGATTGATGCCCTGAATTGAGGGATGGCAGTCGATATAGAAGGGTGACTATGTGATCGATAAATGATTGATGGATACCCATACCCATCTCTGGGAGTCAAGGATTTTCTAGGTTGAATTGTATTATATTACATAAATTTAATAGATTATGTAAAGCACTCTAATCTATTTTGGAAGAACACCAATGATTGTTGAGAATAACACCAAATATTATCAAGAATAACAAGGAAGTGACTCATAGAGCACTTATTCAATGTGGAGTGTACAAAATGTGCCCAAGCTTCTCCATGCCTCTATATAAATAAGGGAGGGGCTAAATTGATTTAGATTGAAAGTTAAACTAAAAGGAGGGGGTCAAGGTAGAATAGTTAAGCTCCAAGAAGGGTGCACAAATAAAATCATCAATGTATAACAGTATAATAGTTGAGTTCCAAGTTATATTAATATATTGTATAAATCATTATATTATTATTTGGAAGAACACAAATGATTGTTGAAAATAACAGAAATGATTAGTTGGTTTATTGTGTATGCACAAGTCTAATATAGAAGCAGGTAAAAGTGGACTAGATCAGTGTTCCATATCAGTCGTAATATTTTGTAAATGTTCTTTGTGGCCTCAAACACTACCTTCAAATCTAGACACTGTCATCGATGATAGTGTCAAGTTTTGATGCAAGTATCCTGTACAGAATATTGATTGGATCTTTGTGTAATCAACTTCACCATTCTAGATTTTTTATCACCTTTATGTTGATGGTTTCAAATTTATTGTACAAATTATCACTCTTTGTTAATTGATCAAACCCTAACTTTTCACCCTTCTTCACCCTTGAAATGATCATGACTAAATATGGGTTAGTAATCTCATGGTGTCGAGCTAACCTTAATGACCCCTTGTCACTAAGTGTTTCCTATATATCCAATACTCCAAAGAGGGACCCAGACTGATGTAATTCTTTCCTAGGTGTGGGAGTGTGTGATGACAATGGTGTAATAAACTACATAAATATGCATGCAATGATCTCATTTGCAACTCAGAAAATGGGTAGATGGAGGATAATGTGGGACAAAAGGGTGGAGGGGTAAAAAGCAACACTTTTTTTAAAAAAATTACAATAGTTAAACTTGGAGATAATGTTAGATACACTTGGTTTATTTTCCTTGCTTTCAATTTAGTATAGTGTTTTTTTGATGTTTTGGTTGGATGACCCTTGCTCAGCATGTTGATGCTTTCGGTATTTCACTTTGATGGTTCCAGGATCCTTGTAAAACCTAGTTTTTTACCCTATCAAATAAAAAAATGTTAAAGACACTTAGAAAAATAATTTGACAATGATGTAAAAATATTAATTATGTCATTTTGAATATTATATATATATATATATATATATATATATATATATATATTTTATTTTTCCAATACCCAAATGATAAAAGTGTGTGAAATATATGTATTTATGACAATGGCTTGACCTTTTTTGTGAAAAGATAAGGAGGTTGCATGTATATGGACACACTTTTTTTGAGTAAATGAATGAATTGATGTATGAAATTACATATATTCATAGATTAAATGCTAAAGATCAGTCAAGATATTTTTTATTTATCTTTTAATAAATACATATATTCTAAATAATTTTACAAGTCAAGACAGATAAAAAATTGGAACTCCAAGTGTACAAACACAACTTTCTGACATTAACTTCATGGAAAAATAATTATTTAAAAAAAAATCATAGCTAATGATGCATAGATTGGTTGGGTATAAGTTTTATAAAATTTAATTAATGGTATTAAAGTTATAAAATTATTTGTAACAATATGTATATAGTCTATAATGAGGTATTTTGTGTAGAAATTAAGTAACAATTATAAAAAATAATTTAGAATTTTTTAAAAAAAAAACTCTATACTTAAAAACTCTGTATTTCCCTCTACAAACCCATATAACTTTTCTAAAAAAATAATAAAATCTGTCTAATTAGATTTGTCGACAAAGATGAAAAAGACTCCTAAATTTCCTCAAACCCATGTGGGTTGCTCCATGGCTGGTTTTAGACTAGGTTCAGACCTCCAAATCCTATACCCAAATAAATTTTGGAGGGAAAATATAAAATAAAATTATTGAAATGTTGAAAGGGCATACACCCTTTACAAGACCCAAAATTTATTAAATATTTTTGCATGTTTTGATCTATGCCTCAAAATAGGACATGTGTGCTTTGTGAAATGGCATACACCCTTTATTTCTCACAAATTTTTAGTGTTTTCCAGTAAATTTCACTTAATCATTTTGTATTTTACAAAATTCAAAGTGGTTTTTTATGTTGAAAGTTTGAAAATTCTTCATTTACTTTGTCACTATTACCATAAATTCATCAATTTATACTCTAGATGTGGACTTATTTGCATAAATATAAATAATGAGGTCAATTCATCATTGCAAAAGACCAATTAAAGAGCTAATAAATGAGTAAATTGAAGTGAAGAGAGAAAAAGAAAGAAAATGACAAGAAGATAGGAGAGCATCTATAAGATCTTCTAGGCAAGGTGAAGGTACTTCCTCCACACCAAGTAATATTTCAAATTAGATTAACATGCCCAATTGCATGAAATTTGATTTAGATATGTCTTTAAATAAGATAAGAGAACACAATCAATCATTGTTAAATGATGACATTCAAAATGTAGAACATGTAACTAATGATTTGTATTGAGTGATGAAACATATGAAGAACACAATATAATGAAACATCCATCCATAATGAATATTTTAAGCATGATGATAATCAACATCAAGTAATGACCCCAATTCATGTCTCTCCTAATGAAGAGGATTTCAATTCACCTATAGGGTCTAATGTAGATAGTCAACCCTCTATTATCCTTGCTATGGTTGAATTAGTAATACCACCCAATTTAATATAAAATATAGGTCCTACACCCACACCTCCAAGGATAATAAGATGAACACCAAGGTATTGGGTTGAAATAGATGAGAAAATAGTAGAACCTATGGAAGGTAAAATATCTATTCAACATCATGTTCAACATGTATGGTACTATGCATTTGATAATAAAAGCCATATAAAATAATGCCAACTATTTATTCAATTAATAAAAATTCAAAAAATACAACCTATTATGCATAATTTAGGGTTAAGTGGAGTGAATAAACACTGCAATGGTAAATAATCTATTTAATATATTTAAGACAATATGTAATAAAAGTCAGAAAAAGATAGTAATGTGGCAAGATGAGTCATAATGGAATCTATAGTGAATAAGTTAACATCAAAAGCTTGAATTTTTAGTGAAATAAGTAAATCCTTGAAATTGAATATAAAAAATCTAATAAATGTCATAAAAAATAAGAACAAGGCTTGATGACCCTTCACTCACGGATTGTTGGGCATTTAGTGGTAGTTCCATGAAAAGATAAGGTACTAGTTGAAGGAGCAAAACATTTGATTGAAACTTTTTGGCATGACAACACAATGGTTTCATATAATGTAAAAGATGTTAAAATAATAAAAGGTTCAAAAAACCATGAGCCACATGCAAAACATTTCTTAGACTTATCCTAAATAGAATTATATAAGAAAATTATTGAAAAATTTAATGATCAATTGATAATTAGCCAAAGGTCATTTGAGATGTGCAAGCCTTTCTATGTTAAAATCAACCAAGAATGCACCATATGTTATTGTAAAGTACATGTTGAATTTTATATGCATTTTGATGTTTTTTGTCATATACATTATACTTTACATATTGATGAGAGTATGCAAGAATGTATGGTGTCTCCCCCACCTAAGACATCAAGAGAATTAATTTAATATTTTTTTTTATCAAAGACCTGAGGGATGGTTTTTTTGCCAAATAATTTTTAAATTAAACATGTAATAGTTTTAATAGTTTTTCAAATTTGATGAGCTATATACATGAAGAAATTTCACATGAATTTGGAAAGCAACTAGTTTATTATAAAATGTACAATCTGTAAAGTATGTGTTAAAAGATGAAAATGAGTCATCAAGATGTGAGTTGGTAACAACCAAAGTTTCGATATTTGATTGTATATTTGAAATCAATAATAATATTATCTACCAATATACAAGACACTCAAAAGTTAAAATGGTTAGATAATCAATTCAATCTATGTAAGGACAACTTCACAATTGTCACCATTGTTTTAGTTGTGGACTTTTCTGAAAACTACACACTACAACCACAAAATGACATTCAATACCAATACTATAATTCAATTCAAGTTAAAAAAATTATTCATGTTACATGCAAATATGCACTTGATAGCACAGATAATAACAATAATATTTTGAGGGAGTAACACTTTTTTATGAGTGATGACAGATCACATTCTTCAGAGTTTACCCAAGGTTGTTTTGAGATATTTTATATCAATATGAATACAATGAAAATCATGTTTGATATACACTACATTTGGTCAAACAATTATGCAGGGTAGTTTAAGAATTCTCAAATATTTTATTGGTTAAACAAATTGCATAAGAATAATGGTGTTCAACATTTTTGGAGCTTATTTTTGGTTAGGCATGGCAAAGGGGAATATGATGGTGTAGGTGTATGTATAAAAAGAGCCCTTAAAAAAGAGTAGAGAAAGCACAAGGATGGTGTTAATTTGATCGATGTTGCAAGTATTATGACTTGGTGTAATGAGAAATTTTGTCATGGATGAGATAAATGTTTTCATGTGCAAATATTCATTTACTTAAAATAGGATCAACATAAGGCAATGTATGAAGATTGAAGTACAGTACCTGGATTGAGTGTTTTTCACTCCATTCAAAGCTCAAATTCAAGTTCATGGACTATTTATACTAGGGATATGGCATTTTTTTGTTCCACATGTATGGATTTTCATTAGAATGAATGTGAGTCAAAATAATGGGTTGATAAATGGTATTGTAGACCCATAACACCTGTAGAGAGTAGCCATTCACTCTAACAATTGATGGATCATGAAATGGCATCATCAATTGAATTGACCACATCTCATATCTTGTGTAATCAGGTACAATTTATTCTTAATTTAAATGTAATCTTAGTTTTATTAGTGATATATTTATTTTTTTCTATATGTGCTTAAAATTTAATTATACTTTAAATGCAAGGCATGTTTTTACAATCATTGCACCTGAGGATAATGATGAGGGAACATACTACTAGCTATGTCATTATATAGAGGCAAAAAAATTAGCCACAAATGTCATAGATGAAGAAGAACTAATTTATCCCACTAGATCCTAGTGGTTATAGGAACTTAGCTTCATAGTTACTATCATAAAAAAATAAAATAATTTTTATTTGCATACTTTGAAACACACAGGGTGGTGCTTCATTATTCAAATATGGTTATCGCTACAAATATTCAAATGATCAAATATCATAGAAATCCTCATAATAGAAGTTTTTGAAAAGTGCGTGAATATGACCATAAAGTAATTCTTGAAAAATTATAAATAGATTTGATCTTGAAGGTATGTTAGATTGAATTGGTAAGTTTAGTATATGAATAATTTATCTTGCATTTCAAATTAATATAGTTAGCTTATTTGATTTATTGTATTTTAATTTTCAATTATTTTATCATTATGTGTTTATTTCTATTTAATTTTGTTACTAACAATTTTAATGTAGGTTAGTGGCACCATATGAGTTTACACCTTCACATGGTTAGTGTCATTAGTAGAGAATATTATATTCTTAAAACAAAGAGAAGCCAAAAAATAATTCATATTAATATTATCTACTTCAAGTAAATAGGTTTTTATCCTTTCAAAAAATAATAAATTAGTCTTATTTAGGCCTTAATTATGGTATGTAGACCTGATATTCTGAGACTTATCTTGTCTTACTCTTTTCCAACTTATGAATTGAGTTAATGATGACAATCTCATACCTTTCAAGAACTATCCCATGATACTTTGAATAAATTCTTGTATAAACTGATTGTGATTACTCAAAAGATCAATACCTTAGTTTTACTTGACCTAAATCACATTCATCATTTTTTTCCTTCACTAAGGATCCTCTAGATACCACCATTTGATTCAAAGAATAATCTACTTCATTCTATCTTCAAGTGTATGTACCTAGATGTCTACAACATTAGGTAGGAGTATCACTTGAATCTTGTTCAATATAATTTTTACCTTAACCCTATTCTCTTCACTAGAATCACTTCACAAGACCTATAATAGACTTTATACAATTATATTATACCTTTAAATGTTTTTTCACAAGTTCAAATCATCAATTTAGGTCACCAAATGACCAAGAATATTGACTCAGCCCCAAAAACTACTACAAGACCATGTATGGGTATTTTAGATCTTTAGAACAAGTATTTTTGCTCTTGAATTTTATCATTTTCATTTTTAGTGACATTATTAATTTTTATAGGTTTATTATATTATTTATAAACCAATATTAAGTCTATTTGTTTATCAAAAGAGTAATATAATGGTGTACTAGTTTTTTTAGGTCTGTGTAGGCCTAATTTAGCCGTCATACTTGATCTAACCCTATGAAATTGATAAATAGCTTGAAATACCTTATTGATGTCTATTATAGTGATCTTACTACCTTAATAAAACTTCATATAACATTTGAAGTCAAAGAACAAGGTTAAACAATCAATTTTTATCTTTTTTTAAGTCTCTCATTAGACACCTATAAGAAACACAAACATAGCCAATTATTTATTATCCCACAGGACCTCTATTCACCTAATAACACTTTTATTATCTCTTAACTACCTCTTATCAGCTTTAATTTAAAAAAATGGATTTCATTAGATAAAAATGAAGTTATGACTCGATTTATGCTTGACAACTTTGTTTTAGGGTTTCTGAGATAACCCATAAGCCGAGATCTTCTTAAAAATGTTTCATAAATCCCAGAGACTTTCCAATATTTATATCACCTTTAATATATTATTAAAAACCTATCCTTAATTATCCAATCTTATATTCACACCCATGCAACTTTTTTATCGTACAATGAAGGTCTTTTAAGGACTGTAACAGGCAAAAATAGGATTGTTTATCAAGATTTGAGATCTATATCAAACCTTTGAAAATAGGAATGTAACTAGCATGTATAGATAAAATACACATTAATACATTGATTCAATATCATATTCCTCTATCTTTATGCAAAATACCCCATTTCACATACACGGTCTTTCTCTTTCAATGACTGAACATACTGTTAAGACCAAAAATGGACAAAATCAATCTTTTTCTTATATGATTCTTCAATACAATGTTATAAATGGATGATAATTTATTAAATATTACCTTATATAATGTTTATAAGCTTTAATATAACCAAAACACCTTTAAGCATCCTCTACCATAGTCCTCTTCTATGCAGAATTCTATATTTCTTAATATAACCCTATCATAGTAGTTCTCATGCATATGTGTTCTTCATGAAATCAACAAAGATGTACAATTAAAAAACTTATTTATTGATCAAAAACTATTATACATAGGCACAGTCCTAAAAACTATCATATATTAGGCCTAGAGACTTTAAGCATCCTTACTCACTTCTCTTTCTCCAAAGACTAAGTGGTTCAACCTTATGCTCATTTACTTACTTTATTTAAATCCTATTTACATGTTCCACACCATATCTTCTCTCTAATAATAATGATAAACTTGATCTTTTTTTACTTATCTCTAATTAACATGCCTACTTTAGCCTATATTGGTGTATGAGGTCTCTTCTAGATAGCCTTATGGTGAATTACATTTACATCAAGATATAAAAATATTTGCAAGACCTCTTATGACCCTTTCATAGGTTTGTGCCATTTAAAAAGGGTCACAATCCCTTATAACCCCTATAGAATAATTTAAAATATTAAAATATGTATTTTGGAGGGAAACTTATCTTATCCATCTTATAACATTTTTACCAATCATGTATTTTCATCTCTATGTAAAGGTAAATCCACCTCATTACCTATTTATAAGCTAATCTCCAACATATGGAAGGAAAAAATAACATGTTAGTTATAGATAATAATGTAAGTAAGATATTATTGTTCTATTTCAAGATCAAGACCAAATAAAGACATGTTGTTATGTAGCGATAAGTTTCAATTAATTTTATAAGAGATAATTAAGGAAGATGTACATAAGTAGAGAGGAGAGAAGGTAGAGAGTCTATATAGGATAGAAGGATAAAATTAACATTTTATTATTGAATTTAAGATTGTTGAGAGATTCTTGTGAATAAAAATAAGAATAGACTATTTTTGGACATTAGTTGAGATGGATAGACTTTGAACCTAACTAGGAGAAGGTTTTAAATGTCATAAAACAAAGGATAAACTTAGTTAGAGAGATTGAATAATGGTGTGTAAAGAGGTTATAGGGGAGATTTAGCTATGAGATAATTCTTATTATTTCATCTCACTCGCATCAAATTAGAAATGATCCTCCTGGGGTTGCTTAGAGGACTCATCCATGCAAGTTTAGGATCTAATGGCTCATCTCTATCCCTCATGGTTCTATTGCAACATGCGATTGAAGTTCACTCAATTTTCACACTCAATCTACATGATCATGATTGGGACCTATATATTTTAATTTACCTCCCAATTATCTCATTCCAAACCATGATGTGTGTACGATTAGCCTATAAAGCACAAAATTGAGAAAGCAAACCTCTAGATAAATATGAACCCTAATTTAGTGCAAGTTGTCTATCAAGATCCACCTATTAGTCATCACACTTATCTAAAACCATAATATATTCCACAACTATGATCATACATGGATCAAATAAATATGCATGTTCACCAATAATCAAATCCACTCTCTCAACCAACCCACTACCTAATATATCATATGACATGTGTATTCCACATCAAAGTACATATGGACACATCTACCATTATGGACCAATAAGCATCACCTAAAATAACAAATTATAATAATATGTTATTAAAATAATTAGAACAAATATCAAATAATGCCCATACACATAAAATTTCCAATACTCACACTCAAATATAGTTATGGCAATAGTTGTTGCAACCTAGGCATCGCTAATAATAGGTTGTGTTGTAAGAAAAAATACAAGTGGAACACCTACTCCATCTTTATCCCCTCCGCTCTATGTTATGGGTATATCGATTGGATCATTTTATACAATGGGAAATAATAAATCCCATCGAGCATTAGCCCACCATCATGTATAGTATGATATACACACTACATCATCACCTTCTACTAACCAAACCATAAGATCTCACTTTGTCCCTGGAAGAGGACCTAAAGTTTCACCTATAATCCCTATCCTCTAACCTACTCTAAGAGCTACTCTAACACTTTACATCTAGGGATAAAGCACTATAGGCACATCTTGAGTCAACCTATACTGGTGAGTCACTCACTTATACTTAAACCTCTCATATACATCATAAAATTGATCATGTATAAACATACTAACTCACACATGTATAAACTCCTAAAAATACTTAGAGCATGTCCCATATAACATATAATGTTGCCACCAAATCAAATTAGGTGTCAACCTATCCAAAATCACTCTATAGTCCATAATACTCAATGCCCTCTACCACAGTAGCACCCATCAAACTATAAAAATATTCAAATGAGCGTGATCCTAACAAGGGCCACTAAATATATGAACCAAAATAATGCGCTCATAGTTCCATACATGTAACAAATTCCTAGTGATAAGATGGCTTGAATGTACCTTTAGGGTGAATTTTTATAACTCACAGTATAAATGGGTTAACATACTATGTCCCCATAAATATCTAGTATGACTCTCCTTAATGGTTCAAACTATATAATACATATGATCAAATATGGATATAGCTCTTCCATATACTTCTATGATTTATACTAGTATGCAACATATAAATTATTTCAATCATGGAACATCAGCTCATAAAATATACTCTAACAACATAGTACCACCCCTAGTGGCACCCTTATGTTTACCTACCATGAATCTATCTACATATTTCATATACCCTAAATGGATTAAATACATCACTAAAATCCTCTTTCTAATAATATGAAGCCACAATATGTGCCACACATCCTTCAAAGTGATGGTCATCTCACTTATCGACAACGAAAAAATATAAGTTTTAGGATTCCACTACTTTACTAATGCAATCATCAAATGCATATTATATAGAATTTGGCCCAAACATCTACTATGTGATAGATTAGCATCATCCAATATCATCTAATTTTCATCATCTAAACCCAACCTTATATAGGTACTCATATGTATCCCATACCAAAACTCACAAGAATATAAGTCACACTACAAAAAAATAAATACATAAAGCCTAATCGATCTCTGATTCAGGAAAATGCAATATAAATATATAAATTTTGATAAAAACAACCAAAGCATACAAGGATAACATTTACCATTACATGAAAACAACATGGACAAGAATGTCCAATTTAGGACAACAATGTCTTATTCAGGATAAGAACATCATAAGTCGGATGATCTTGTCCTAGAGGGATAAAACTGTCAAATTCCACAATTTTTAATACTACCATCTAAAAATAGTTAAAACTTAAAAAAATCCAAATTTTAGGAAAATGAATTAACATATGATACTACTTACTAAATATTGTCAAATTCATATACATACCATCTCACCAATGTGATCAAGAAATTTTATAAAGAGAGGAGGTTAGATCAAGTGTTAGTCCATAAAACCATGAAATCAACACACTAACATACTAACATCTCTAAGCCTAGATCTTAGGGGGAGTTTAATGAAAAAACAACAAATAAAAACCCAACTAAAATGCAAAGAATAACAATCTTTACCTTCCTTGAGAGCTCCAAATGATTTCTTTGTTGACTTGCTCGGATTGTGCTCAGAAGGTCTTCAACAATGGGGCTTGGCTATCTCCATCTCCTCTTGGCACCATGCTTGGCTTAGATTGGCTTGATTTTGGCATTATAACACTATGATTTTAGCTTCATGAATCTATTCCTGCATTACAACTCTAATTTGATTGAGCCCCTTAAATGAAGAGCTCTAGGCTTGCTTTTATTGGCTTTCAAATCCCTTGGAATGGGTTAAATTTGAACATGGTTGAGATTATTAAGCTTGGTTGAGTTTGGAATATTCTTAAGATATTCTTTCAGATATTTTCTAAAAGTGACAACTCACAACCATGGTTGAGTTTATTAGCTTTGGTTGAGTTTGGCATATTTTTATGATATTCTTTTAAATATTTTCCAAAACTAACAACTCACAAATGTAATGAGTGTGTTCTAGGATGTTCTAAAATGCTCTTGAATTTCCTTTTTAGTAATTTATTTAATTGATTATTATTTCATGGGTGAACTCAATTAGGATTTGAAATTGATTTAACTTGCTAATTGATTTTGATTAGGATGTGCAAGTCAATTAATTCTTTTTAGGCATTTGGTCATTTTTTTGATTTAGATTAATTCAATGTGTGTATTTGCTTTATTTAATTGATTTATTAAGCCAAATTGATTTAATGCAAGTTATGAAGCCAAATTTGAGACTAATATAAATTTTTGGGTTAGGTATTCAATAATTGGCAAGAATTGGTCTAAAGTCAGACATGAAGTGGCAAAATTTAGGTGTTTATAGTTTGCCCTTGTTTGGGAAGGTGTTGCAAGTTGTAAGCATAACAATGTATTCTCAAATAATAGGAGATGGCTTGTATTCGGAAAAATATATAATGATTGAAGAAAACGCTCCAAAAAGTGTTTGGAAAGCCTATGATGATGCCCCCCTAGAGGGAGTGGTCGTCACATTTGTGTATGGACAGTCCCTCAAAAAGAAGTAAGAATAAAAATGGGATTAACCTATGGTTGAGAGTAATCCAAATGAGAAAATGCTATTTAAAAAAGATACTTATTTTCCCAAATGCGGTTATAATCAGGAATAAAAGTCAAAAATAATGATTTTCCCATAAGCGATTATAATCATTAACATGACCTAGATTGTATAAAGATGATGGTGCCCTCGTTAAGGTTGATTAGCAAGCATAACTCAAGGATAGAACCTAGAATACAGATTAAAGATGATTGGGCACAAAGTGATGAAAGAGATGAATAAAAAAATAAGATTGATCAATAAAAAAGATTTAGTTATACCTGTCAATGAGGAGATGCTTGTCCTTAAGAGCAATGATACAACTATAATGGTCAATGGGTTGATTTGATCAAGGGTGGGATGGAAGGATTTTCTAAGGTGCCAAGGAGAAACTTATGTAACTTTGTTGATTTTAGACCTCTTGTAGCTAATTTTTATTATAGCATGTGATGGTAGGCATCATGATAGAACACCATGAAGACTTGGTTAAAATATACATAAATACTGACTCTCGATATAATAAACACTTGAAAACAATGCATCAATGATAAAAACCATGATGATAATGTTGATGTATGAATATGGATAGACTTGAGAATAATGTGCACAAGGAATCACCCAATGAACACATATAGACTAAGTCAAGGCAAAAATGTTGAAAGCAAACAAACAGGCAAGCAAACAAAGAAACACACAAAAAGCACACAAATAGATAAATAACTTGAAATAAACAAACAAATAGAAAGCCTAAAAAAAAAATCATCCTAACAATGACCTTATCCCAATAGGGCAGATCGAAGATAACTAACTAAGCTTAGATAGGACAAATGTTTTTGGATTTTGAAATATTTGAATGTTTTTAGCATTTTGAGGTGTCTTAACTCATTAGATAATGACAAGATCCCTACTCACAAATGATGAGAGCATTTATCTTAAGTTGCTCACAAAAATTATGAGAGCACATGGAAAGGGGGACTGAGATGACTACAACATGAATTGAGCATGACCCACATAGTCCCAAAATGACCTCAAGTCATAGTAATTCCATCCACCCAAAAGGTGAGGAAAAACCAAATAGGTCCCAACAATTTCTTAAAACCAGCAAATGGCTAGTCAAATGAAAATAGTGATGGTAAGGTGATGCAGCAATGCATGGTAAACAAATGTTTCCCCTGGCTTACCCATAGGCAGTTATAACTAGGATACAAAGACATAGGTCAATGATACTAATTTTTCCATAGGTTATTATAATTAGTAGCAAAACTAATGAATACTAATTTTCCCATAAATGGTTATTATCAGGCCCACATAAACAAACTTGATATAGGATGGAAAATGAAAGATATATTACCAGATTAATTGTCACACTACTTTCATAGACTATCATTGTAAACATAGATTTGATTGATTGTTGAAACTTGATCATAATCCCCTCACAAAAAGTGTGGGAAGAACCAAATGAACCAAAATTAAAATAGGATTGGGTAGGATGACTAAAAATAAGCTTTGGTCTAGATAGGAATGGAATGATAGGATGGTATGGTTTTGCTTAGAATAATGATGGTTTTTGATAGATTAGACAAAATGATAAGAGGGTTTCCCCCAAGTGAGAAGGTGATTAGCTGTGATATATGACAATGACAAAAGGATATGTAACAATGATAATGACATGGCAATTAAATGGTATGGTATATATTTTTCGCCTAGGTGTGATAAATAGAGTATGATTCTATTGTTCCTGCTAAAGTGGAGATGCATGTCCTGATCAGCAAATGATACAAACAATATAATCAATCATGTTAATTACTAGCCCACACCTTATCTAAATAACTACTCTATCAAGAACTCAATGCAAATTTGGTTGTCAAGAATGATTTTGTGATTTTCATTGGTCATTGATTTTGATTCCTTCAAAAGGTGAGACAAGGTATATTTTTAGCCTCTATAAAGGAAAGTGCAGTTGTGGACGGTAAATAGGGACAAATAATGGATGGTAAGTTTGATTATGAAATGGAATGGTAGATGATAATGAAATGTGTAATGGTGGGGTAACAAATGAAGATCAAGATGTTTAAGCACACATAATGTTACTAATTTTAGATTTGACATAACTTTAGATGTGGCAGGGCCAAAGACTTCGGAATATTTTCTTGATAGGACCACTAGATTTTTCTATTGTTTGATCTTGAGAGTAGCTACCATCTGAGTAGGTTGTAGATTGGAAGTTATTTTTATTTGATCTTTGATTTTGTCTTCATCAAGTAGTGAATAAATTTTGTGCTCAACTATTGTTCCCTTGATGAGGTTTTCACTAATGAAGTTATTTTTATTGTCCCATAGTGCCTCCAAGAAGATTTCACCAGTGAACATTGGCTTTTGACTTTGATTTTCTTCTAGCACTTCTGAAAAAGTTTCACTAAAATATGTTGAGTTTAAACTTTGTGTCCCCTATTGCCTCTAAAAATTTTTCATTAGAATAGTGTTCTTTTTCTACATGAATGTGTTCTTGGCCTCCTTACTCTTCTTCAACTGCTATGTCACCATGGATGCAGTTCAACAAAGTGTGATTCTGTCAATCCTAATCGACACTTGTGGGAGATGGAATGTCAATAATATGGCCATTTTAGTTGATGGGAATGGCCTATAGAATGGTAATGGAATGGGGAGAGGCTACACAATCCTTGTAGAATATACTAGGATAACTTGTGTTGAATTTGAAGTACTCATCCTCAAAAATCATAGAATAATCACAAATGTATTCATACTAATCTACTAGGCATGCATAACCAATATTGTAACAGTCATGAATGTATTTTTTTTTTGAATCTAATTCTGACTCAATGGACTCTAAATCTAATGTCAATACTGATTTTAATTCTATTTATGATGTTAAATTTGATATTAGTTCAAAAATAGAATCTAACTCTAACTCTGATTCTTCATTTGATGGGTAATCTATTACAATGATTTTTGGTTTAATGTTTAGTATTGGATAAGTAACGTTCTATGATGGCATGGTGGGCTCCACAAATATTGGCTTGTCAAAGTGGGACCCTTTTAGGATGGGAAAAAGGTCAAGATATAACTCCTCATAGACTAACTTGTCAATAGGAGGCTCTTGAAAAAGAGGTATATGGTTGAGGTAATGATGGTTATAATCATTAAGAAGTGACTTAGTAAAGATTGGCTTGTTAGATTGAGACTCCTCGACAACTAGTATAGGATCAATAGGCAATTCATCACAAGTTAACTTATCACAAGTGATTAGTTCAATAAAAATATCTTGAATTGGTTGGTTTTCTTGGCCTTGGTTTCCAATGAGTTGTAAAATACCAATTTTGAACACAGCTTGGTCTTTGAATGATTGGATCGATTGAGGTTTTGATTGGATTGGTTTTGGACAAGGAATGGTCTATGGTTGGATAATGGTAGGGCATTGTGGAGCTTGATTACTCACATGAGCCAAAGAATGAAGTCATGAGATGGTAATAATAGGATGGTATAGGGATTGGTTATTCACACAAGCTAAAAGATAAGGTCCTGGAATGATGAAAGGGCATTGTGGACCTTGATTATTCACACAAGCCAAAGGACAAGGTCCTGGTATAGAAATGGTATGGCATTGTGGACCCTAATTACTTGTACAAGCCAAAGGATGAGGTCTTGGAAGGATAATTTTGGGGCATTATGGAACTTGGTAGCTCCCACAAGCCAAATCATATGAGTCTTCTTCATAAACCATATCATTCCAATCTCTAGTTGGATCATAAGTTGGTTCTTGACTATGTTTCATGTACTGATTATCTTAAAGAGGGTATGGATCTGTATCCCAAACAACATTATCTATAGTTTGGTCTTCAAATTCCTCCTCACAAACCTCTTCATACCAATCAAGGTTTTGAGTTGGATCATAAGATGGTTTGTGACTTTGTTTCCATGAATTATTATTATGAGGTAGGGATAAATCTATCTCACAAACCATATTAACATCATTGGGGTCTTGACTAAAGCCATACAAGTCATTTTGTGCAGTCATTCTATCACAATTTGAGTTATACGTGACTCCACCAAAGGTGTAGTTAGACATACCCGCATAAATGATGATATCTATGAAATAAAAGACTTAGAGTTCTATAAACTCTTAAAAACTGTGTCCAAAGGACAAATGGTTCAAACTTGGTCTGACTTGGTCAAAAGGTTGGAGTTGTATCTCCAAAATGGTTTGAAAGTGGAGTTGTATCTCCAAAATGGTTTGTGATAATATTTGGAATAAAAATAGTCTAACATCAAATGTCATATGCACAAAAGGTCAAGCATCTATGTCAAAGGTCTAGGCCAAAGTGTTCCAAACAAGGTCTAAACTAGGAAAGGAAAAAGAGTCGCTAGGTCTTTTGTCCAAATGCAGAGTCAAAAGCTAGGCTCAAATAGGTTGTGCTAGGACTTTTGGCCAAATGATGTCAAAATCTAGGCTTGAAACAGAGGCATGATGTGATTTTAATTTAATCTAACAAGTTTAGAAATAACTTTGACATAGACCCAACACACAAAATCATACATAAACATGATCATCTGGCATAAGGCATGAGGCAAAAGGCTCTTGGAGAAAAGTTGTGTTCTCCCAAATAAAGGCATAAACAATGATGATAATAGTCTTTGAACAAACAAATAATCAATAGTCTTCAAATTTGGGTAATCTATTAAGCAAAGTTATGCAACCCAAAAGAGAAAGATATATGTATCAATCTCATGAATTGAGGCTTAAATAAAAATTAATAAATTTTTGAATCCAAACATAACAAGGTTAATTGAAAACTCAACGTTGAAAACTAAGATTTGACCAAACAAGCTAGACAAGATTGTACAACATAACAGTACATAAACAAGGTCCGAATAGCTTATGTGACATGGTTTGAAACAAACAATTTAGTGCAATGGTCAAAAAAATTTGAAACAAATTGAGCAGACTAATGGTGTAAGCATGCTCAAATGATGTGATCAATGTTATGTTTAAAATACTCAAAGGCAAAATGGGTTGATATGATTTTGGCAGTGTAACACTACCCTCTACAACTCAAATGACACACACACAAACAAGTTTAGAAAAAAAATTCAAAGCACAAGTGTGGTGTAAAATGGATAGCAAAATATTTCTTTAGATAAAAGATTGACGTATAAACAAATTGGTTTTGACATGGTTTATAAACAAACAAATAAGTTTTAGTCTCAAAACATACCAAGCAAAAATGACAAAAATACACTAAGTATAATTGTCCAAATCTTAACAAGGGTATGGCAAAGTAGAGTTGACTAAAACTAATTAGTTTTTGATCATTTATAAGGGGATAAATTACACAATGACTTTCATGTCATGATGCAAAAGAAAAACATGTAATTAGGTGTCCATGGTACTTGGCTTGTTGTAAAAAGGTCTTGTCTTTTTTGCAACCACTACATCCATCGCTTGCTCAGTGTAGTGTGATATCTAAAGTGTAGATATGTCTTGTGTGCAACTCCAACACTAGAAGGTGGTTTAACCACTCAAACCTCTGATCCTAGTGGGATTGGGTGAAGTCAGTGCTAGGAGATGAAACCATGGGTCAAAGCTTCCCTATAGAACTCATGGGAGGTAATGAAGTCCCCCTCGTAAGCCAAGTTTACATGAAATAAGAAAAAATAAAATAGAAAGACTTTAGGGTAATTTTCAAAGTCACCCAAACTATTGTGATTTTTTTGGGAGTGCTTTAGATGATAATCTTTCTAAACTTTTGGACTAGGTTTCTTGCAATAAGGATGGGCGCTTTTGATCCCAAGGGTTCTCTAAAGGGGACAAATGGAAGAGCATACACACTCAAACATTTTTTTGCCAATAAATTAATTAAATAAACTAATGAAATCAAACTTTGACTAATGATTTCATTTTTAATCCTAAATAATAAATGTGGTGGTGTTCTTTTTGGCCCCTTGGTCTTAGTTGCAAACTTTGAAAGAACAATCAAAACATTTAACACAAACATAATTTTTTTTTTCTTTTTAAAAACCTAAATAGAAGTGCCAAATTCATCTTAAAACCTCCAAAGTGAAATGTGAAAATATTAATTAGGTTTGTTTTGATGATTTTTCAAATGGGTCCTACAAGAAAAAAATCAGCACTTTGTTTAGCCTTGAAGCTTATTTATCAAATGAGACAAGCAACCTTGAAGGGCAAAAACTGTCAACCTGAAGGCAAAATCACAAAAGGCAAACAAGTTAAGTTAGGAAATGGTCAAAACGAAACAAAATAAAAATATTAAACATATGAAAACCTACAAAAAATAAAATAGAAAGCAAAAAATAAAATAGAAAGCTAAAAATAAAATATGACACATGACACACAAAAAAACATAAAATCTTGCATATAAAACATAAAAATCTACAGTTAGTATTTTTAACATAAATTTTAAAATATAAATCAATTTTTCATGAAATTTTTAAAGGTTTTCAAAAACTCTATATCACACATCTTTAAAAAAAAATAGATCAAAAAAGTCAATAAAAAAATTTATTAACTCTGTACTAACCTTTTTAACCAGAAAAATTAAAAAAAATAGAAAGTGACAATCACTAAAAGAGCCATAACTTCTAAAATATTAAAAAAAAAAAAAAAATAATTTTCAAAAAATATCAATGACATATTTATATATACCCATACAAAAATTTAGACAAAAATATTAAGTAAATAAAAATTTATGAATTCTTTATTGGACTTTTTTACTCAAAGCAAAAACAACAAAAAAAAAGAATTAAAACTATGAATACAAAGAAGTTTGTCGGTTGTGCCTTTTATCGTCTCATCAGACGTGCCATTTGTGATAGAATAATTTGACAAAGAGAAGAGGTTATATCAAGTTTTAGTCCATAAAACCATAAAATCAACACACTAACATACTAATATCTCTACGCCTAGATCTTAGGGGGAGTTTAATGAATAAACAACAATTGAAAACCCAACTAAAATGCAAAGACTAATAATCTTTACCTTCCTTGAGAGATCCAAATGGTTAATAATCTTTACCTTCCTTGAGAGATCCAAATGGTTTACTCATTGGCTTTCTCAAATTATACTCAAAAGGTCTTCATCAATGGGGTTTGGCTATCTCCATCTCCTCTTAGCACCATGTTTGGCTTGGCTTGGCTTGATTTTGGCATTATAACACTATACTTTTAGCTTCATGAATTATTCCTACATTATTGATCCCCTTAAATGAAGAGATCTAGGCTTTATTTTATAGGATTTCAAATCCCTTGAAATGTGTTAAATTTAACCATGGTTGAGTTTATTAAGCTTGGTTGAGTTTGACATATTCCTAGGATATTCTTTTAGATATTTTCCAAAAGTGAGAACTCACAACCATGGTTGAGTTTATTATCTTTGGTTGTGTTTGGAATATTTATAGGATATTATTTTAGATATTTTCCAAATGTGACAACTCACAAAGGTAATGAGTGTGTTCTAAGATGTTTTAAGATGCTCTTAAATTTATGTTTAGTAATTGATTTAATTGACTTATTAGCTCATGGGTGAACTCAATTAGGATTTGAAATTGATTTAACTTGATAATTGATTTTGATTAGGATGTGTAAGTAAATTAATTCTTTTTAGGCATTTGGTCATTGGTTTGATTTTGATTAATTCAATGTGTGTATTTGCCTTAATTAATTGATTTATTAAGACAAATTGATTTAATGCAAGGTTATGAAGCCAAATTTGAGACTAATAGAAATTCTTGGGCTAGGTATTCAATGATTGGAAAGAATTGGTATAAAGTCAGATATGAAGCCATTGGTGGCCAAATTTAAGTGTTTATAATCAGTAGTTTGTGTCTCTATTATAGTCTGTAAATGTTCAAATCACAGTGGCAACACAGGTCATCATCTAGGCATTTTGTAATTTAAAGATTAAATATCACTAACACAATGGTGAAAATTAAATTACAAAAGTAATTTTCACATTATCATCTATTTTGAGTTGACTTTTTCACAATATCAAATATTATGTATAGTGTGTGCTTATTTTAATTAACAACTTAAAACTTCTACACACATTATCTCAAGTTATATTCATCAAAGTACATTCTATAAATTTTAATTAGTAAAGGTATGATACCTTATCATGTACCATAATTCTATCAAATTTCTAATACTAACTTTATAAATGACTCAAAATTTTGTACTTGCATGATACAAGTGCAATTTCCTTTGGCAATTGTATTTTACAATCACCTACAACTATTTACTATTCTCTCATTTATGTTTTGTTGTGACTAAAACATTCAAATCCAATACATAATATTCTAACCATTATAATGAATCTCGTTTATCTTACTCACTTTATCTTTCGATACAATTGACTCACTACTCTCATCCTTAGTCTTGAATGGGGGCAAACATGGGTCAAAATATACAAAATTACTACAAAATCAATATTCAACTACTTATCATGTCACAATGTGACCACAATGGTTCAAATATTGGTATAGTATTGGGGCATATTCCATGTGCATATAAGCTAAATCACAAATCACATATTACATATTTCAAGATACTACACATCATAGTTTCAAAGATTATAAAAGGTTCAAAAAATTCAATTGTTCGCACAAATTATAGGACATATTCCATGTATATGTATTCACATTACATGATAAAATTACACATACATATAATTTTGGGTGCACAAGTTTCAAACATAATTTATAAATTAGCACATACATATAGCTATAGATTCTATAATTATGATAATGGGGGCATAACACAGATTCATAGACACTACTATCTTCAAATTTAAAGAGCATACTATAGTTTTGTGGCATATACTATAAACTATTTTCTATATGTGAACATGGTAGGAGCATGGAAGACATCCATTCTTTTTTGACCATACATTAAGGATCAAAGTTTCAATTGAATCTATAAACCATATGTAGTGGTTGATTAAACTAAGTGTGTAGTGCTTGACTTGGAGAATACTACACCCTCTAACACTATAACCTTTGAAATAATTTTAGATTCTAACTTATTTCATGTCTTGGTGTTACAAATACCAATTGAGTTAAATTGAGGTATCTTCATACTTCAATGGGTGTTATTTCATTTATACATGTACAATTCAAATTAGGGATTGATCACCCCAAATTCTCCAGTTTTAAACACAAGAGAGAAATTCTTCAAACAACAACTATTGCAATCATCACACTGAAGTTTTCTACATCCCTCAATGGTTTTATCCATCACATTGACCACTTAAAAGCTTAGTCATTTGCCTAGCCAGGAAATGAATAGATTCTATAGTTTTCTTCTTCTCCATGGTGATTAGGTCAACTCTTGACCCTTAGCATGCATTCTTCTGTGTGGGACACATATAGGTGTAGTTGTTCCTTGAATGATATTTACATTATTTCATCTATAGTTATATCTTTCACTTCATTTGAACAATAATTGCATATATATATATATATATATATAGAAACACTTTGGATCATTATGGCACATGAAAAATCTATGCAACAATTATTTACTTGATGGTTACATTCTCTTTTTCCCTTTCATCCATTATTAGTACTTTCTCTAAAATACTAGATTAAAAGAGGGGGAACTGTAGACACCCAAATATGGCACAACACTTATTTTATAATGCATTTTTAATTATTTTGCATATATAGGTCTTAGTTAAGAATTAAATACTTAACGATGTATTTTTTCCCTTTTGATTTATGACTTTATAACCCTCTTTTTCTATCCACATGGCTTAAAACACATCCTAAGATAGAGATTTATAAACCCATTTTATAGTTGTTGGTTTTGAGTCCTCTTTTAATTCTTGTAAAATCCCTTTTTTATTTTTTGAACCCCTTTTTAATTATTTTGAGTCCCCTATAAGTTTTTTGGGTCCCTTGTGTGCACCACTAAGTTTATAATTCAATTCTAAGAAATCCCTATATTAAAAGAGTTGTTAGAAGGAATTAAGGACAAACATTCACACATTTCAAGAGTTATTCAAAGCTATACATTGTTGATACTAAATTACTAGAGTTATATTTAGAAGTACTATTATATTTATATACCAAGGGTAAGTTGGGAGAATATGCATCTAGATCCATATATCACCACCTCACACATAAGCGTAGGTGTCAAAACTACATTTGATTTTTAGCCCTCTTTGGATTATTGGCAATGTAGTGTAGTGCTTGGTATTTCAACAAGGATTGACCAATGTTAATCCAACTCAATTCTATTGCCCGATTCCCAATATTTGATATTGTAAGTGTTTATGGAGGAAATTAAGGTTTGATATTTTAGGTGCATGCATGCATAAAAAAGTATTAAAAATTTAGGAAAACATTTCTAAATCATTTGCATCACTAGGCAATTTTCAGAGCTTTGCCTTCTACGGAAAAAATTAACCATCAAGGACAAAATCAATAATCATCCATGTCTAGAGTTTATCAATCCTATCCTAAGCCAAAAATAGTCATCAAATTCTATAAAAAAATAAATTATAGTCATGACACACAACCTTAGTTATATCATTAAACCTATAATATATTAGGGAAGTGAGATAAATAATATTGTTGTTCCCAAAATCCATCACTTATTTTTATGGACAACATATCAACTATTTTGGTCCTACATGCCAAAATGATCTCTTCCTTTTCTTAAAAATGTTCTGAGCAGTTAAGTTTTTCAAATATTCAATCCTTTTTAGCTAAGGATCTCGCAGGTTTAACAGGCGGGCTTTCTCAAAGGGAAGTTTAAAACACTTGAGGCTTTTCCTTAGTGTTTTCAGGCTGATTCAATGCTGAGGTTCAATCAAAAGACTTAACGATGGGCTTCAAACAAATGGAATGAACCATTGAACCCTACTTCCGCAAGGTTCAAAGGTTTAACGAGTTCAAAGGTTTAAAAAGAGTTAAGTGCTTCAAGAGTTCAAAGAAGTTCAATCGCTTCAATGGTTCAATGACTTCGACGGACTTAAAGAGAAGAAGACTTCGAAGAGTGAAGATTGAACTATTGAACCATTAAACCTTGAACCAAAAGAGTTCAAAGTTTCAAACGAGTTCAATAAATTTGAAGGACTTAGACAATGAAAGGATTCAAAGAAAGAGAATGAACCATTGAACTTTGAATCGAAATGGTTCAAGGTTCAAAGAGTTCAAAATCCAAACAAAACCTTTGAGCAAATGAAGGAAGCAGAAGATTCCAAAAAGAAGTCCAACTAAAAATTTCAACCAAATGGTTCAAAGGAAGGGTTCAACCGAAGAAGAAAAAGAGAGCAAACACGGCCCTTCACAAAACATTGAACCAAAGAGCCAATTGAATCGACAAGCCGATTGAACCACCTGAACTATTGAACCATTGAACAGATGCACTCCAAAGGTTCAAAGGTTCAAGGTTCAAAGTGGTTCAAACAACTAAGTGACCAATGACATCCCCGTGGATGTCAAATTAAAGGTAATGAAATATTCATTGATTTTCAAATATGGCACGAGCCTTGAGAACAAACTCAGTGACCTGCCAAAGAAGGAGCCGAAAGAGCCAGTTAAAAGAGAGAAGATAGCCCAAGAGCTTAGATCACCAAGGAAGGACAAAACATGGCAAGGAAGAGAGAAAATGATAAAGGAAATTTAGAAATATCTGCAAGAGAGTTATTTCCAGTAGGTGAAATAGTCCACCAGGTGGACATCAAAGAGTGCAAACTTTCAAAGGCATGACCTATTTTTTTGCATTAAGTAAAGGTGAAGTGGATAGCTGTGTAAGTGCCATAAAGAATATCAAACAACCCATGCTTAGGAGGAGACATTTGAGATGATTTAGAATGCAAAATTTAAGGCTGATGACCTGTTTGAGCATGTCCCTTTCACAGATATTCAAGGCATTCAATTCAACATGGGTCATTTTCATGAAAATAAGCACCCAAGTCTTTCTTGAAATGTTATATATTGTAATCTCCCATTTTATGAAAGGGAGATCTCTCTACTATAGAAGCAAAACTATTCCCAAATTGAAAGGCATTACTAAGACTTTGAGCTCAGATTCTTAATCATATTTTGTTATTTGAATGAGAAAGCAAGTGACCTTTCAAACTTTGTGCTAAAATATCTTATGTTGTTTAGGAGATTGTTCTTATGTTTGTTTCCTGAATACCATCTTGTCTATTTAATTAAATAAGCAGAACAAGTGGAAGTAATCTGAAAGGTGTCCTGAAGCCAACTATGAGAGACTTTGTGCTGCCACAATTGTCTTTAGTGTGTGTTTTCTATTTTAGTGTAAAGGATCTTGGGAAGACTTTGTGCTCCCATTATCCTTCATAATTCTTTTACTCCTTGGCAATTGAGGTGGAGACTTTATGCTACACTTTATTCTGTTGTGTTACTACATCTTGTTACAATTAATACCAGGAAGTCATCTTCTAGTTTTCTGAATGAACATCATTTTTGAAAGAAGAGAAATGCTTTCAGAAATTACCCAAGATTTCTCTTTTGATTTGTGAACATCATCTCTGAAAAAAGAGAGATGGATGGTATGATTTCACCCCTGTGTGTATTTTTATCTTATATATATATATATATATATATATATATATATATATATATATATATATATATATATATTATAGATTATACGAAACCTCCCCTTGATGAGAGAAGAGATTTATCCCATTTTGATGTGGTAAACCTACACACTTTGCCATATAAATCTCCTTGTACTGTGGTTGATATACCCATTTTGTTATCAGTGTAGATGGTGACAAAATATTCACCCAACAATTTTTGGCAACTCTGTTGGGGAAGAACAAGTAGTTCTAATTCTTTTCCATTTCCATTTTACACTTTGGCAGATTCATGATACACACGAAGCCAGAGAGCCAAAGGTATTGTTGACCCTATATTTGAGTTGGTATAACAAAGTAATTTTCATCTGTTTCCTTCACCATCTCACCTCTAGTGAACCAGGAGTTTTCCTCCTACAAAAGTCAAGTCTCCATTACTAAGCAAAGCTTCTATTTCCTCTGCTAACAGAGTTTTGTCCATATATACCCCTCAGAGATTTGTTATCCCTCCCTTTAATAGTCACATAATGGCAGCTCAAGGCTCCTGGGGTAACATTTTTAGTCCCCTGAATCTAACTCCACCCTTACATGAACTACCTCGTAGTTCAAGGAAGAATTTCCCCAAGGCGATGCCAGAGTTCATCTTCATGAACATATTACAGCCTTTTGCATATCCTGTGGTGTGATAGGCATGGAGTATGAAGACATTGCAGTCAGGCTATTTGTGGAAATATTTCAAGGCACTACTATAGATTGGTTTTATCATCTGCAGGCCCAGACTGTGACTGACTGGAAGACCCTCAAAGCTAAGTTTGAAGCAAGGTTCAAGCTTGCAGAAGATGTGCATGCCCTATTAGCTCAGCTCACATAGATGAATAAGGAGCCTCATGAACCTATGAGGGACTTCATATCCAAATTTGATAAGCTAAGGAATAGGATCCCCACAATTACTCAGCTGATACCAGAAAATCTCAAATGCTTCTTCATCAAGTTGCAGCTTCCTAAAGTGAGTTTTTTGTTGAGGCAGGCTGGCCACATAGACCTCGCTTTAGCTTAGGATTTGGCCATTGAGGTTGAACATGACCTTATCTTGGTAGGAAAGATAAGAAGAGATCCTAATAGGATTAAATCTTCTTCATCTCTTGAGAATTTTTCTACAGACACCACTGATCCTATGGTGCAAAAGCTGGCCAATGAGTTGCGAGCTCTCAGAAAGAAAATGGAATAAGGGATTTCTACTCCTCCTTCGTACCAAGATATACTAAGGAGGACTTTTCCTAATCAATCATATCAAGGCACTGCTGCCAAGAATCAAGGGCTGCTAAATCATCTTCTTCCCTCATAAGGGAAGCTTACCGTTGAAGCAACTCTAGCCAACTCAGCAGTTGGATATCTTGAAACTGAATCTAATTTTTCTTTCCAACCTGAGTTGAACCAAGAAGATGGTGTTGATCTCTTTGTAGAAGACCAAGAAGAATCAGTTGGTGACTCCAACATTGGTTTCCTAAATTACTAGGATGAACCCAGAAGTAAAGGTGAAGCATTTGATAGATCATACATAGTGCTTACCAGGTCTTAGAACCAGGCAGCTCAAAAAGCAGATAAAGGAAAAATAGGAGAAGAATCTCAACTAGAAATTTTGATTGCTAAAGTGGGGACTACTCTGCCTTTTCAATCAAAGGACCCAGTGAGTAGTAAAAAAGTAAGTACTCCAAACATTCTTGCACCTTCTGCTTCAAATTTGTAGATCAGTCCTACACCTCATAAAAACTAGAAGGATGAACTTCCTTCCTCTATTCTCAGTCCTTTCCAATCATTTGACATAATTGACCATGTTAAGAAGACCAAAATTTAAATGTCTGAGTTTGAATTCTTGCAATCCAACCCTGAGCAATTGAATAGGTTAGTCCAATGTGTGAAGAATAAAGTCATCCCTACAGGAAAAGATGTTAGAAAGGTAACTCATGATCCCCCAAAGAACATGTCCACCCCAAATAACCTTTTCATTACTCCACTTGCTACCCTTGGAAAGACAGAACCATTTTATGTCTCCTTGTTGATAAATGGTCATCAGCTGAACAACTGCATTATAGATTTTGGCACCTCTAATAATGTCATGCCCACCAAGGTGGTAGAATCTCTTAGTCTCATGCTGACCAAGACCTTTGGGAGATGTTTCTCCATGGAAAACAAACAAGTACCTTTGCTAGGATAAATCAAGGATGCCCAATTTGCATTTTTGGCCTTCCTAGAAAAAAGAATTAAGATGACTGTCTTGGTGGCCGACGTCCCAGCCTCCTATGGCATCCTTTTTGGGAGAAATTTTTGTAAGGATGTTGGTGGAGAATTTAGCATGGACCTATTTGAGGCAATGATCTTGGTCAAAGGCGTCATGTAGAGGCTACTCCTTGAGAAGGAGTCGAAGTACATTGTCACCCAGACATCAGTGCCTGAAGCTAAAATTCCTTTTGAATCTTCAGGAATGGGTAACTATTTTTTGACCATAGAGGAGGTTTCTATTTCATCAGAGGAAAATCCTGTAAGTAAAAATTCACAAAGTTCAGATAGAAGATCAGAGAGTTTAATGATAGAGTAGGGTGCAAAAGAATCCTCTCTAAATGAAGAAAATTTTGAGAAAATATCAGTTTTTGATGATGTATAGATTCTAGAATTTGATGGCAATTGTTCTTCTACCAATTCTAGAGCCAGAATTATGTTGATATCTCCTCAAGTAGATATTTATTCTTATTCATATAAGTTATAATTCAGTAACACCAACAACACTGTTGAGTATGAATCTCTGTTACTCAAGTTGAAGGTAACTCAAGACAAAGGTGTTAAACTCCATGCCAAAAGAGATGTTGAGCTGGTGGTTTGTCAGGTAAGGAACCTATATCAAACCAAGAATGAGAGATTATGACATTATCACAATCTAGTTTAGGACTGCATTGAAAGCTTTGATGCTTTTAGTATCTCTATAGTGCCCAGAGTGTTTAATGATCGAGCTGATTTATTGGCTATTTTTGTGACCCTCATAGTTCCTCACCAAGATTTCAAAGGAAATAGGTACATTATCAAACTGGTCTTTTGACCAAGTGTGCCTGATAATGCCAACCACTGGTAGGTATTTAATGGTGACAATCAAATCATTACCTTTCTCGAATAAATGGATGGCTTTAAGAAGCTTCATTTTGAAGGCAGTGAGCTTCTACCACGGGAATCGGCTCCTAAAACAAGCTCAAATGTAGGTGAAAAATTCTTGTATCTTAAAAGGAATAAAATCCCAAAAGGATTGGTTTTCCTTGAGAAACTATTTGATAAGCATGATAGGTTCATCAAGTAGTAACAAACGGATTCAAGCTCTTCCCAAGAGTTTGATCAAATAAATTTGAGTACTAAGGAAAATCTCAAGATGGTGGACATTGGGAAGTGTTGCACTCCTGATAAGAAGCTCAAATTCACTGCTCTACTTTTCCATTACATAGATGTTTTAGTGTACTCCTATGATGATCTAAAGTCGCTCAGGCCTGAAGAAATTCATCATAAAATTCCTCTCAAGAGAGATTCATTTCCTCACAAGTAGAAATCCAGGCAGTACAACCCCAAGATATCAGGTACCATTTTGTCTAAGATTCAAAAAAATTAAAATCTAGGATAATTTTTCCAATCCATCATTCCACATGGATTGTGAACATAGTCCCTATGAGGAAAAAGAATGGGGAAATTCAACTCTATGTGGATTTCAAAAACTTGAATCAATCCTCTCTAAAAGATAACTACCCTCTGCCCATTATGGATCAAGTCCTTTAAACAGTGACTAGTTCAAAGATGTTATCAATGTTAGATGGTTTCTTAGGGTACAATCAAGTAGAAGTCAGTGAAGCAGACCAACATAAGACTACCTCCACTACACCTTGGGACACCTTTGCATATCACAGAATGCCTTTTGGCTTGACCAATGCTAGCGCCACCTTCCAAAGAGAAATGGACCTTGCTTTCAGAGATGAAATAGGTAAGTTCATCATGGTATACCTTGATGATTTAACAGTCTTTTCCAAGCATCATCCTGATCATGTGCATCATTTACAACAAGTGCTAGAATGATGTCGACAGAATGGAATTTCTCTAAATCCCAAGAAGTCAATTTTTGGGGTTACAGAAGGGTAACTACTTAGTCACACTATATCTTGAGATGACATAAAGATTGACTCAGAAAGATTCAAATCTATCAAAGAGCGTACTCTACCTACTAGTAAGACTATAGTTCACTCTTTCTTCGAAAAAGTGAATTTTCTACGAAGGTTTATTCCTGAGTTCATAGAGAAGACTCGCTACATTGTGAACATGATGAAGTGAAAAGCTACTTTTCACTGGACTGAAGAAGGCAAGTCAGCATTTCAAGATATCAAGAAAGCTATCACCCATGCCCCAATCCTGGTTTGCCTAGATTACACCAAAGACTTTATAATGTATAGTTATGCTTTTGAACGCACACTTTCACCAATTCTGGTTCAGTAGAATAAAGAAGGTGTGGAATCTCCCATATCCTTCATGAGCTATCCTCTCAAAGCTCATGAGCTGAATTATTAAAACATGGAAAAGCATGCTTATGTTGTGGTAAAAGTGGTAAAACACTTTCATTTTTACATCTTGAACTCACACGTTGTTGTTCTAATTCCTGATACAATGGTAAAGTCCATTTTAACACAACAGGAGTTTGGTACCAGAAGGCGTAATTAGATCTCTAAAATCTAGGAGTTTGATCTCATTATCAAACCAATGAAGCTTGTGCAGGGGAGGGGTTTCTGCCAATTAATTGCTGATAACATACCAGAATAAATAGGGCATGAAGAAATAGAAGTTGAAGACACGCCAACAGTTCTCTTTGTCACCACTACGAATGAATGGTATTCAAATATTGCTCATTTCCTTACCTATGGTGAGTGTCATGTTCACCTGTCTCATAAAGAAAAGAAGACTATTAAGTTGAAAGCTGCCAACTTTGTCCTGTGGGACAACAGTCTATATAAGAGGAACCTTGATGGGATATTCCTTCACTGTGTGGATAAAGTGCAGCAGAACAAATTTTTGGAGTCCTTCCACAATTTGGCTTGTGGAGGATATTTTTCTATGGATGTAACCACCCATAAGATTCTGCTAGGTAGGTACTATTGGCCCACTCTATTTCAAGATGCATTCAAATGGGTACATAAATGTGAACTTTGTCAATAATTCATTAGAAGACCCAAATTGGTTGCATTACCTCTCAAGCCAGTAGTAATAGAAGAGCCATTTTAGTAATGGAGAATTGATTTCATTGGTGCTATAAACATGTCTTCAAGTGCTAGACATGATTATGTCCTCACAACCATAGAATACTTCACCAATTGGGTGGAATCCATTCCAACCAAGCATGCTACTTTAGAAGTAGTATGTAATTTCCTTAAGGAAAACATTATTTCTAGGTTTGGGGTCCCAACCAAGATTGTAATAGACAATGTAACCTATTTCTCTTCTCATGAGATTACCTAGTTCTACTTTTATTATGGGATTATCCTCTCCCACTCTTCTGACTATTTTTCACAAGGAAATGGCCAAGCAGAATCAAGCAATAAGAACCTGGTGACCATTATCAGGAAGTTGGTAGATGACAATCAAAGAACCTAGCACAAAGCTTTGTTTGACACCTTATGGGTAGACAAGATTACTTTCAAGAGGGTGATATGTATGTCACCATTCCAACTTCTGTATGGTCTCCATGTAGAGATACCAAGCACCCTAAAATTTATAGCACTAAAGTTGGCAAAGGTAGTCAAAGATTCAACTTTTGAAAGTGCCATTGACAAGAGGATCATGTGCCTGACTAAACTTAATGAGCAATGAACTATGGTGGTAGATCGAATTGCTGGGCATCAAAGTCTGGTAAAGAAGCTCTTTGACCGAAAAGCAAGGATTCATGATTTCTAGATTAGAGATCAAGTTTTATTATGGGAAAGAGGAGAGAACCAGAAGGAATGCATGGAAAATTTGATTCCTTATAGAGAGGCCCATTTACTATTTATCAACTCAATGGTGAAAATAGTTTCCTGTTGAAGTATCAAGATGGCACACCATTTTCTCTACCTCATAGTGGGTAGCATTTGAAGCACTTCAATCTTTGAAGTATCAGATAAGTCCAGTTGTACATACGTATGATTTTTGTATAGTCTTCCATTTATTTTGTGTTGTTCATTTGTTTTTGGCACATTTATTTTTGGGTAGCATGACTCCGTAGCCCAATGGCATACATGAAGGCACTGAGATTTTGGTTTCTACTCCTTTCAACTATTTCAAAATTTCAATCAATGAAAGTTTCCAAACTAGAGCCAACTGTTGTTCCCAAAATCTGTCACTTGTTTAGGTGGACAACGTATCAACTATTTTGGTCCTACAGGCCAAAATGATCTCTTCCTTTTTCAAAAAATGTTATGAGCAGTTAAGTTTTTCAAATATTCAAGCCTTTTTAGCTAAAGAGCTCACAGGTTCAATAGGCGGGCTTTCTAAAAGGGAAGTTTAAAACACTTGAGGCTTTTCCTTAGTGTTTTCAGGCTGGTTTAATGTTGAGGTTTAATCAAAAGACTTAACGGCAGGCTTCAAACAAATGGAATGAACCATTGAACCATTGAACCCCGCTTTCACAAGGTTCAAAGGTTTAATGAGTTCAAAGGTTCAAAAATATTTAAGCGCTTCAAGAGTTCAAAGAAGTTCAATCACTTCAAAGGCTCAACAACTTCAGCAGACTTAAAGAGAAGAAGATTTCAAAGAGCGAAGATTGAACTGTTGAACCATTGAACCTTGAATTAAAAGAGTTCAAAGGTTCAAAGGTTCAATGAGTTTAATAAATTTGAAGGACTTAGAAAATGAAAGGATTCAAAGAAAGAGAATGAACTGTTGAACTTTGAATCGAAATGGTTCAAGGTTCAAACGTTCAAAGGTTCAAAGAGTTCAAAATCTGAAGAAAAGTTTCGAGCGAATGAAGGAAGTGGAAGATTCCAAAAAGAAGTCCAACCAAAAATTTCAACCAAATGGTTCAAAGGAAGGGTTCAACTGAAGAAGAAAAAGAGAGCAAACACGGCCCTTCACAAAATGTTGAACCAAAGAGCCAATTGAACTGACAAGTTGATTGAACCACCCAAACTATTAAACCATTAAACCGATGCACTCCAAAGGTTCAAGGTTCAAAATGGTTCAAGTGACCAAGTGACCAATGACGTCCCCATAGATTTCAAATTTATGGTAATGAAATATCCATTGATTTTTAAATATGTCATGGACCTTGAGAACAAACTCAGTGACCTGCTAAAGCAGGAGCTGAAAGAGCCAGTTGAAAGTGAGAAGATAGCCTGAGAGCTTAGATCACCAAGGAAGCACAAAACATGGCAAGAAAGAGAGAAAATGCTACAAGAAATTCAAAAATATCTACAGGAGAGTTATTTCTAGTAGGTGAAATAGTCCACCAAATGAACATCAAAGAGCATGAACTTTCAAAGGCATGGCCTATTTTTCTACATTAAGTAAAGGTGATGTGGATAGTTGTGTAAGCGCCATAAATAAGATCAGACAACCCATGCTTATGTAATGAAATTACTTCAAGAATTAAGTATAACAATAGAATTATATCCAATTATGACTGAAATATATCCAAATATATGATAATAGATAAGCCACTTCGAGGGGGCAACCTCCACAATCTTCAATAAGAGCAGAATTCACAATATGATGATAAATGATTACCCACTACCTCCTATATATAGTCTAACTAGGCCATGGTTACTCCATAGGCTGACCTATTAATCTAAAGAAAGCCACAAGTCGGCTAAGTAATATAATGTAAAAGAGGGATAAGTAAGCCACAAGTTGGCTAATACTATCCTCATACATGTGATAGGTTAGGGGCGTAGCATACCCTTCCCCTTCAAACCAATGTTGTCCTCAACGTTGAACAACTGTGGATGTTGTTGCAAAAATTCTTCACCTTCCCAAGTTGCATCTTCACTGCTTTGGTTTTTCCACTTGATCAAATATTCCTTAATCTCTCTGGTTCTCAACCTCTTAGTATGTGTTTGGAGGATCTTCTCTGGTTCCAAAATGACTCGTCCTTCTTCATCTAGTTCTGGGAGCTCTGTTTGGGCAGAAACTTTCTGTCCAGTGACCTTCTTCAAACAAGAAACATGAAATACTAGGTGTATGTGAGATGAATGAGGTAACTCGAGCTTATAAGCCACACTTCTAATTTTTTGTAGAACCTGATAAGGGCCATAATACTTTGGAGCAAGCTTGTTGTCCTTTTTCTGTTACTTCAAGGACATCTACTTGTAAGGTTGCAAATGAACAAATACCCAGTCACCCACCTCAAAATTTCACTCACTCCGATGTTGATCTACTTGTTGCTTCATCTTATTTTTTGCCAAGGCCAAATTCTCTCTCAAACTAGCCAAAACCTCTTGTTGATGTTGAGTGTGCTCTTCCACATCTCAAACCTTGGTGTGCACCTTTAATGAAGAAGTGATGGAAGGTCGATGGTAACTATATAGTGCGAGAATGGAGACATTTTAGAAGAGGTATGGAATGATGTGTTATACCACCATTCTGCAAGTGGTAGCCATTTAACCCAATGTGCTTGTTTATCTGATACAAAACAATGGAGATACCCCTCTAAACATTTGTTAACCACTTCAGTTTGTCCATCAGATTGGGGGTGGTAAGATGAGCTATGAGCTAGCTGAGTACCCAAACAAGAAAATAGTTTAGTCCAGAAATTACTAGTGAAAATAGGATCATGATCACTTACAATTATTTTTGGGGTTCCATGTAATTTGAGAACTGCTTCCATAAAAATAGTCGTGACTGTACTTGCTAAAAATGGATGTGAGAGAGCACAAAAATGGGCATATTTTGTAATCCTATCCACAATGACCAAAATAACATTATTACCTTCAAAACAAGGCAACCCAGTGATGAAATCCATGGAAACCTCCTCCCACCTTTGACTAGGAATTGCTAATGGTTGTAACAAACCTGCGGTCTTAACTGTTTCACCTTTATTCTATTGGCATATCATGCATTCTTCCACAAAACTTTGTACATCTCCCTTGAGTCCTTCCCAAAATAATTCTTTCTTCATTCTATGATAAGTTTTCAAGAACCCTGAGTGTCCCCCAAGTGGAGATGCATGCAACTCGGCAAGAATCTTATGCTTAAGCTCTGAAGTTTTGCACAAGTATAACCTACCCTTATACCATAGGACATTACCTTTCCATTCAAATTTGTCAGAGGATAAATTACCTTGCTGGAGATTCTAAATCAGAACCTATGTATCCTTGTCTTACTCCCATTCTAACCTATCTTCATCCACCCAATCTGCTTGTAATATGGGCATTGCACAAAGTAATGTTTCTGTGGATGCATCCCGTCTAGATAGTGCATCTACTACTACATTATCTTTACCCTTCTTGTAGATGATTTCAAAATCATAACCCAACATTTTGGTTACCCATTTATGTTGTTCCTCAGATGATAATCTTTGCTCCAAAAAGTATTTGAGACTATCATGATCCATTTTCACCTTAAAGTGTCTACCCATCAGATTAAGGCCTCCATTTTTTAACTGCATGAAAAATAGACATCATTTCTTTCTCATAGACATGCTTTTGTATATTCTTACCTTTGAATTGATGACTTTCAAATGTAATGGGTCTTCCTTCCTACATTAGTACTACCCCCAATCCAGACCCAGAAACATCATATTCAACAGTGAATGTTTGTGAGAAGTCTGGAGTAGCCAAAATTGGAGTGGTGCACATAGCTACTCTTAGTTTAATAAATGCTTTGGTGGCATCATCATTCCAATGGAAATCATCCTTCTTTAGCAAGGTAGTGAGTGGAGCTGCTATGCTACCATAACCTTTCACAAATCTTCTATAGTAACCTGTTAGTCCAAGAAAACCTTGAAGGTTTTTGAGAATTTTTGGCATGGGTCATTCTATTATCGCTTTGATCTTCTGAGGATCAACTTTGACCCCTTCATGGGAAACAATGTGACCAAGGTACTCTATCTCCTGTACTCCAAAATCACATTTAGATGACTTCGCATAAAGTTGGTGCTTCTCCAAAACTATCAGCACCTGTTTCACATGTTGAAGATGTGCTCCCATGTCTGACTATAAATCAATATGTCATCAAAGAAAACTAGCACAAACTTCTTTAAAAAAGGCCTTAAAATAGTGTTCATCAAGCTCTGAAAAGTAGATGGTGCATTTGTAAGACCAAAGGGCATTACCAAAAACTCATAATGGCCCTCATGTGTTCTAAAAGTAGTTTTATGAACATCTTCATCCTTGATTCTAATTTGATGGTACCCCGAGTGAAGATCCAATTTTGTGAAATAATTAGCACCATGCTACTCATCAATTAAATCATCAATTACTGGAATAGGAAACTTATCTTTGATGGTGTACTTGTTGAGTTCCCTATAATCTGGCACATCCTCCATGTGTCATCCTTCTTCCGCCCCATGACCACTGGTGATGAATATGCACTTTGGCTATGCTTGATGATCCCTGCCTCCAGCATCTCATGGACCATCTTTTCAATTTCACTCTTTTGTGCATATGGATATCTATATGGTCTGATATTTGGTGGTTGACTACCTAGAATTAGTTGAATGGCATGATCATGTTCTCTTTTTGGTGGTAGTCCTTTTGGCATGGCCCCAAAAATAGATGAGTGGTCTTCAAGAATTATTTGTAGATTAGGATGTGTAGATACCTTTTGGGGTTGAACTTCTATGGAGCATAATCGTGCAATAATTCCCTCTGCTCCCTTTTTTAGCATCTTGGTCATCTGATGTGAACTAACCAATTATGGAGATTTTGCATGTAATCCATGTAGTTCAATTTTCTTACCTTCAGAATGAAAGCGCATGAATAGTTATTGGAAGTTCATCTCAATGGTACCTAAGGTTGTGAGCCATTGGATTCCCAAAACAATGTTTGTGTTACCCATGGGAATAGCAAACATAGGAGAGTCAAGATTGTACCCACCCATAGTAAGCTTAATACTATGGCATTTGCCTAAACAATTAATTGTGCCACCATCTGCAATCATGACCTAAAATTATGGTGTTGGGTAGATGAAATAGTTTAATCGAGTGGCCAACTTATGGTTTATAAAGTTATGTGTGCTCCCTGAATCAATCAACACTGTCACCTTATGTTTCTTGAGGAGACCCACCACCTTAAGAGTTTGTGGAGTGCTAATACCTGCAAGTGCATGACAAGAGATTGTAGGTTGGGAATCTTCATGTACCTCCTCTATATCTTCCTCATCATCATTGGAGGCATCATCTGTTTCTTCATCTTCATTTCATCCCTCAATGTAGAATAACTTCTTCTCAGCACATCTATGTCCTTTACTCCACTTGCTATCACAACCAAAACATAATCCTTTTGCACGTTTTTCTTCAATTTGTTGAGGGGTCAATCTATTAGGTGGAGGAAATGTTGATGATGATATGCTATGATCTTTGAAGTGAGTGAATGGTTGCTTCTTGTTGGCTATGAATTTTTCCTCAGCTCTATGTGCTAGGATAATAGATTTAGAAATATTAAGTGGATTAAACATCGTACCTCATGTTGAATGTGGTCCTTGAGTCCACCCAAAAATAGGTCATTCAAGTTTGCATCAAAAATAGGTTCTGAATATGATGAATATAATCCTTGATAGAGCTAGTTTCTCACAATTTTGCCAGTTGGCTGAAGTAATTATCTGTCACACTATTGCCATAGTGTAATTGTAGCTGCTCTGTAAAAATTGACCAAGTGACATTGAGACTCATCTTTTTCTTTTGAGCACACAACCATCGATACCAAATAAATTGATCAGGTTCAAGATACAAGGATGCCATGGTAACCTTCTGTCCACTTGGAATCTGATGTAGGTCAAAAAAACTCTCCATTTGGTTGAGCCAATTGAGTGGATCTTTTTCATTGAATTTGTGCATATCCACTTTTGGTAATAGGTTCTTCTATGGCCATGGAGTTGGATTTGAAGTAGACTGGTTAGGAGAACCACCCTGGTGGGTTTTTGAAATAGAGTTAGCTTGATGATTTGACTGATTAATGTTCAAATCCGTCATGATATATCCCAAACTATCTTGTATGGATTGCATATTAAATTGTATGTCTTGCACCTCACTCTGAATGCCTTGCACACTATAGTCAAGCTGGCTCACTTTGTGATCTATGTCAGAAAACCCTGGTACAAAGGGTCTATTACACCCCCCTTCTAACTCCATCTCATCCTTGTTAGGAGTTTTTCCTGGAGTTTCAGCACCCTTTTCTCGGCCCTGAGTTTCTGGACCTGCCATAAAAGGGTTTTACGATGTCGACCCTTACTGACACTTTTGACCCAACTTTGACCAAGTGATTTTGGAATTATTTTGGCCTCAATTCAAAATATACAAAGAACAATTGAACCAAATTTTTCTAATCTTTCCAAAAATGTAAACAACTCAGAAAAATTCTTTGAATTGCGCACGATAGAGCAATTTTATGAAAAACTATAAAATAGCGATAACTTTTGAAAAACAATCCAAATGAGCTGAAATTTTAATGGAAGCTTAATGTGATGATTTCACACCTTCAGTATAAAAATTTTAGAGAAATATGCAACCATTTTTTATATATCTTAGAATTTAAAAATTTAGTGTTTCACCCACAATATTGCCCAAATCGCAGCTCTGATACCACTTGTAATGAAATTACTTAAAGAATTAAGTATAACAGTAGAATTATATCCAATTATGACTAAAATATATCCAAATATATGATAATAGATAAGCCACTTTGAGGGGGCAACCTCCACAAGCTTCAATAAGAGCAGAACTCACAATATGATGATAAATGATTACCCACTACCTCCTATATATAGTCTAACTAGGCCATGGTTACTCCATAGGCCGACCTACTAATCTAAAGAAAGCCACAAGTCAGCTAAGTAATATAATGTCAAAGAGGGATAAGTAAGCCACAAGTCAGCTAATACTATCCTCATACATGTGATAGGTTAGGGGCGTAACAGCTTAGGAGGAGACATTTGAGATGATTCAGAATGCAAAAGTGAAGGCTGATGACCTATTCTAGCAAGGCCCTTTCACAGATATTCAAGGCATTCAATTCAGCATGGGTCATTTTCATGAAAACAAACACCTAAGTCTTTCTTGGAATGCTATATAGTGTAACCTCCCATTTTATGTAGGGGAGATCTCTCTACTATAGAAGCAAAACTCTGCCCAAATTGAAAGGCATTACTGAGACTTTGAGCTTAGATTGTTAATCATATTTTGTCATTTGAATGAGAAAGTAAGTGACCTTTCAGACTTTATGCTGAAATAGCTTGTGTTGTTTAGGAGATTGTTCTTATGTCTATTTCTTGAATACCGTCTTGTCTATTTAATTAAATAAGCAAAACTAGTGGAAGTAATCTGAAAGGTGTCCTGAAGCCAACTATGGGAGACTTTGTGATGCCACAATTGTCTTTAGTGTGTGTTTTTTGTTTTAGTGTAAAGGATCTTGGGAAGACTTTGTGCTCCCATTATCCTTCGTAATTATTTTACTCCTTGGCAGTTGAGGTGGAGACTTTGTGCTACACTTCATTCTATTGTGTTACTCTGTCCTGTTACAATTAATACCAGGAAGTCATCCTCTGGTTTTTTAAATAAACATCATTTCTGAAAGAAGAGATACTTTCAACAATTACCCAAGATTTCTCCTTTGATCTGTGAACATCATCTCTGAAAAAAGAGAGATGGATGGTATGATTTCACCCCTGTGTGTATTTTCAGCTTATATATCTATACTATAGATTATAGGGAACCTCTCCTTCATGAGAGGAGAGATTTATCCCATTTTGATGTGGTAAACATGCACGCTTTACCGTATAAATCTCCTTGTGCTATGGTTGATATACCCATTTTGCCGTTAGTGTTGTTGGTGACAAAATATTCACCCAACAAATATAAGTCCTTTTCTATCCCTTTGTATTTAGTATTGTACTTGTTAGACTTACTTATTGTAAAACATACTCGTCAAAATTAAATTATATGCTCATTTATACTATTTCATAGCTTAAATCATAACATATTAGTTCTATCTAATTAAATTATTATTATCACATTAATTTAAATTCATATAAAATATAACCACATAATGGGCTCATTATAAGTAATTTTAAGGCCATTGAGTGTCACTAAACTTCAATAAACATTACACGCAACAAATTAAATCACATTGTTGTAGGTGGATTTAGATTATATTTTGCATGAATGAAATAGAATGAAGAGTATTCATGTCCCATCATGACTAAATTTCTCATATGTCTGAATTAAAATTAATATTTTATTTTGAATTTTGAACTTTGAGTTTTTGAAATTATGCACAAACAAGCATCATGCTTTTGAACTTTTGAAATTCACCAGCATGCCTTTGAAAATTTAATTTTTTCCAAAATTATAGAGAATCCTATACATCTATATGTTCAATCGTAACTATATTTTCATCTTGTAACTTTGATCTTTGAACTATTTTACATATGCCCATGAGTATGCATTCAAGTGTGCATAAATTTATGCTTTTGTCTTTCAAAAGTGACCACATATGTATGTCATATTCCTCCATAAATTGTATTAATGTGCAAATATAATTCATGTGTTTTATTTTTTAATTGTTTTGAATATTTGAAAACATGTACTATGTTGTTGAATCTAAATTTAAAATTATTTTAAATCTTTGTAGTATGTCTTTGATTTAATTTGAGTGCACCTATATAATATGTGCCCCCAATGTTCATATTATTATGTATTATGTAGTATGTGACTATTTTAATTTTTTTATTAATTCTACATGCTGTTTTGAATTATGGTATGTGATAATCTTGATGTATACCCCCTTTCAATGTAAGGTATGAGAGAATCAAGTGTGTCATATTGAAATAATAAAAGGTATGTTTTGTAGTATATTTTATTAAATTAGCATTTATTTGATTAAATATCGGTTGACTTTTTGATTATTTTTATATATTATTGTTTTTATATATTATAATTTTGACCATATTATTATAAAATCATGATACTGTGATAAGCATTGCATGATTAAGGTTACCACAAGGAATAGTTGCAGTGAATGTATTTCAAGATAATGAAAAATATGTGGGTGATGCCCCACAAAAGTGGATAAGCATTGAATTTTCCAATTTTTAAAAGGTTGATTGATGTGATGGAAATTTTACCATGCAAAAGAACACATTTCATGTGTTTGAATTTAACTTACAAGGAGTGATTTCAATAAGTATCACTCAAGATATTACATGTGCAAGTTTAAGAGGAAATAGTTATAAACGTTTTGAATTTTTTGAAATCAAAAAGTCAACCCATATAAATAGGTTGGTTCAAAAATAAAATGGATTTCATTTAAAATTTGATATTTTGTGATTTATGAGCTTTGAGTGAGATAAACATAGAGCAGAATGCTTAGGTTGACATGGTTTGAGCAAGTCGAAGCTAGTGTTTAGTCAAGATAGCTTGTAGTCTAAAGACATGTCACATCTGGTAAGAAAAATAACTCAATTTTTGACATATGTAAATTTTGAAATTTTATTCATTTTTACATATTTTTCATGCACTTTTGTGTTTCATTGGTCATTTCCACTCAACACTGATCTTTTTTAAGACTTGTTAGAGTTATCCAAGTCAAGCATGAACTTGTCTACTTAAATATGGAATTGTTCATAGATCTATCTAGCTCATGCCAGACCTATCCTAGAACTTTTTTGCTTGATTGTGGTCATGTATAAAGATAAATCAATATTTTATAACTACAATTCTTGAATTTTTTAATCATATTTGTGTATGAGAGTGATAATTTATGTTTTATGAATTTTTATTGCAGACTGGTATGCAAGCTAGATAATTCCATCATGGCCATATGATAAAGACTATGTGTGCTCTTCCACTGACTAATGATGAGAGGGATACTCTAGATGTAGCTAGTGTTGGGTATGTTTAGTGGCTATAATTGATGTCATATGATATGCATATGATGACTACCTTGACTGAGTGATGGGACTTAGATATTTATACTTTATGGCTTCAAAAAAGGGAGATGATAGTTACTTTAGAGGATGTATGGAGGATTATGCAGTTGCCTATTATTGGGAGATGGGTTACCTTACAGGGTGGTGTTGGTCCACCCTATACTAATCATGCTCATTTATATATGAAAATACATGCTCGAGGTGTTTTTTATTCCCTTTTGATACTACCATCTTATTTTCATATATTGTTTTAATGAATATTTTGCATTTGTATAATTTGATTTTTATTTTAAAGGGTTTATTTGTAATAGTTGATAATGGTGGTGTATCAATTTCATACTAAATGCACTAATTCATTCATTATATTAGTGGCATGAGTTATTCTTTGGGCCACACCATTTTGGACCACTTGTACATAGACTTGAATAGCTTTACTTGAGAGGGGTTTACAAGAGGGTTAGGCTCATCCACTCTTGTACATTGTTTGGTCTATGATCATATCACAAGGATTCACCCTTTGGGGATGTCTCATGGTGGATGGGCTCATCCATAAATATATGTTGAGAGGTGGGATTATGGAGTGTCATCAAATACTATATTGTCTATATGTTGTATATATTGTGTGGTAGCATTATGGGGGTCATGGAGGGTGACCAAAGAATAGGGTGGAGCTTAGGCACATTTAGGGGAGTTATTGGCTTCATGACCGATGGCCTGATATATATGAGCACTTCTAATTTTAGTGTGTCATGAGAGAGTTTGTCACCCCTCATGATATGCCCCCAACAACTTATATGTGGAGATGATATATTATAGATCCACTATGGGAGGGGGATATGGGTCATCCTAGTGTTGTAGTTTTGGCTCCCATACTATCAGTAGATGTGGATCTGATGATGTAAACACTAGATATAGATTATTTTATTTAAAAACTAGCATACAGAAAATGGTTTTCAACCCATAGGTGGCTTGATTTATTTAAAATTTTATTATATGATCACCCTAAGTCATACATTGGAGAGGATGTAGGTGGTATTGTAATAGTTAGTCTTCATGCACTTCATGCGAGTATGTACATGTATTATTTAATGTTTATGTATAATTTGATTTATTTTGGTAACATTTATATTGATATCATATATTTTTTGTTTTACATGGGATGATGAGTATTGGATAGTTGTCATAAAGACATATTTCCATGTCTTTACATGACATGTACCTAGTGAGTCCATTCTTAGTGGTTTATTTGAGTGTTCTACTGATATTTTGGGTGATCATGCTCCCCTTTTTGATCATTTAGTTATATTTATTTAGCCTACATTGCATCAATATAAAACCATGATGATTTGATAGCTGAGAGAGATGTAGTTATCATTGAGCATTACCAGCTAGGGCAGAGCTTACTAGACAACTAGTGCCCTCTCCTACTCCATTTACATATCTAGGCCAGAATGTGTGTCAATAGTATGTAAATTTATAGCATGAGCATATTTCACTATAGGCACAAGTGGTCGTTTACAAGTATTTTGAGTACAATATTTGATCTCATTTATGATTGTGACTATTTGTTAGTGGAGCTTCATCTTCGCATGGTTTGTTATTAGTAGAAGGAGGTGGAAAGGAACTAGGTGATGAGCCCATTATAGACTAATATTTTATCATGAAAACATTTTGATATGTGTGTGTATGCTTTGATGTATTTTTTCTTGTATTAGACTTATGTGTAATTGTATATTGTACATATTTTTTAATTTTTTTTATGGTATGATTGAATTTATGTGATGACATTATTTCTTAGTAGATTGATATACTTGATTATGATCTTGTAAGTGAAATGTTTTAATAATATTACATTTTTATTTGTCATGTATAAGTCTAATTGAGTTAATTACAAACTATACAATGAACTTACCATCCTGATGGAAATAAAAATTATGTACCCTATTGCTTATGATTTATGGATGCCTTGTGATACTGTACACATGAATCTGTATTTATATATATATATTAACTTTTTGAATGGTTATTTTTGGTACTTTATATTTTGATATCATTGAATTATGAATTATTTGATCATATCTTTGATCCAAATTTTTATGTTTTTGCTTTGGTATCAATGTTTGTGAAATTTGATATGTATTAATATCATGTACCATTGTGACCTTCATGTTTGACTTATTACTTTTGAATGTTAACAAACCACCTTCAAAAGTAAAATATAAACCGGTATTATCTTTATTCAATGTTACATTCATTTTTTGTAACCAAGGTTGTCCCAAAACTACATTACATTGAGGAATATTATGTTGTGTAATCCATAATGTGTTCACTATCTTGAGTCCCAAAGTGATTGGTAAAAAAATGTGTCATGTGTTGGAACCTAGTGTATGATATAAAGATTGCTCATTATATCCCATACTTTATATAAATTTTATTGTATATATATTATGTTATTGCATGTTATCGACAGCAAAATACTATTTGTGTGTGTTATTGACAAGTGCTTGAATGACCATGGATTATTTTTGAGATGGCATTGCTTTAATAGGGGAGAATGATGAAATTGATAGTTTTATCTTGTTATCTAATTTTACACATGTGAGAATCCCTTTATTTATTAATTGTTATATCTTTTCACATAATGCATAACAATCATTGTCCTTATGTTCATTTATACCATGATAGGTGCAAAATGGTTTGCCTTTGATATATTCTCAAAGATAAGAAGGATGCTAGTAATTGGGAGCAAGAGTGTTTAGCTTTTTATCCAATAATGTGTATCAAGTATCATGTGTTCAACCTTTGAATCTATCAAACTAAAGTGGTTTCATTTTATGGAAATTAGATTTAGTCACTTTAGGTGATGTTGTATTTACTAGTTCTTTCCATTTATTAAGTATTTTAACTTGTGATTAATTAGAATTTTTTTATTGATTTATATGTCTTATGAATGACTTTAACTATATTCTTACTTTTAGCTAGTATATATGAATTAAACTATTCATTGATAAAATTTTACTTGGATGAAGATGATCTTGACTCATTAGCCTTTAACGTTGACTAATTTAGGTCACATGAATAATTTATAAAATGAAGATGAATTGCATGGCTCTTTCCTTAAATAGAGATAGGAGACCCTTAATAAATATGAATTAATTTTCCAAATCTAAGGGTTTATAAACTAATGAATTCAAAGTATCCTTAACTCATAGAATTTAATCTTTAATAAGCTCATCATGTCCTTGTTGTAAATCTTGTAGATGTTTCATTGTGAACTTAGGTACCACTTATTGCATATAATCTGATAAAAATGCATCTTCTAAATTTTTTAAGATAGGCAGGGAACCACTACGTAAACTATAAAACCACTCTGAAATATCTATTGTGAGATTATTAGGGAATGCTTTTAATAGAATATGGCAATCATTTCCCCATTCTCTAAAAGATATTGTATATTGTGTTATATGAGTAAAAATATCTCCACAACCATTGAATAAGGGTAGTATAGTCATAACAAAATCCTTTAGGTACGGATGCTCATATACAACTTATGTAAGGGGTTGTCTTAAGATAACATTATCTTTGATATTTGCAGGAACATGATCTAGTTTGTAAAGTGAGATCAATAACTTGATTTTTGAGGTCTCCAATAACATACATCATGGATAAAATATGACTAGTATGAATGGCAGTAGATTGGAAAGGTTCTAAATTAATAATTTCACTTTGTATTTGTAATCCACATTTATTTGGATGTTGTAAATTTTCAAGAGAGTGAGAAAGTATAGTCTGTATAACATTATCTATTACTTCCAAGGGAGGAGAAAGATTATCATAATCATGTATATCATTATCCATGTATAGAGGAGGGTATGAAATATCATGTGCATGTATGTCATCTATCTTTTCTAGAGAGACAGAGACTAGTACATTCATTTGTATAGTTTTTATGTGTATGCAAGTGTCATGCTTTTGCAATTTATATTGATTAATGTGATGTAGTGTAAGAGAAAATTCAAAAGCTAAACAATGTATCTTAGCTATTGGTTCTTTACATTTTGATCTGTGAGAAATTAAGAGAGAAGTATTTGTTACCATTATGATTTTTTTTTCAACTTTATGGAAGATGAATACAAGGGAGGAATAGATGAAATTGATTTTTCAGATTCTAGATTAGCATGCTCATTTTCCTCTTCATTATTATACCAATAATTTGGGTTTTCATAATAATAATCATATATTTAACCATTGTTCTCTTCATTAATGTAATAAGCATCATAAATTGTATGAGTGTGATCACTATTTAATTCACTATCATAAGTATAAGGTGTAGCATTGGTAAAGAATATCAAATCTAAAGGATCAACACCATTAGGAAATTCATACTTAGAGGACATTTTTAATTTATTAACCCATATTATAGAAAATATGATAAGTACCAAGCTCAATGCTAACAAATAATTGATCATACCACAAAAGAGAGGATATCTATGGGTACAACTAGGCAAGGTGTGTTTGCTTTGTAGGCTCTCAAATATATTGATCCCAATCATAAATAATGAACATGGTTGTGAAGTAACTAACTATGGAGGATTACACCATTCCTATAACTACACTCTCCCATCTCTAGTGTATGTTGCTTGAGTAACTTTTTAGCATAAACTTCTTATCAGTGCACTACAAGAACAAACAGTCAAAGGCTTCATATAGCTAAAAAACAAACCCTAGGTGTTTTTGATACACTGTGAGGTACATGAAAACTAAAATCTATGAATAGTGTTGTGTAATCACTTGAGTATTGAGGCAATACCCCTCACACCATGGCTCAAGTAAAATTAAATAGAACTTTTCCCATAACATGATTTTTAAAACTATCAAAACATGGTTTCTAAGAAAACAAAGATAAAAAATAAAATGAAATTGAAAACCAAATTAGAAAGCAATGGATTGAAAATAAATCTATGAGTTCACCAATATGTTTAACCCCATTTTTTGATAAAAATAAATAAATATTTAATGTGTTATAGGTGTAAAACTAGAAAATATTATAATGTTAAAGATGTATAGTAATCAATAATTTTAATTTTGACAAATTATGAAATATAGAGAGTTGTTATTTTAAAAACACTAAGAAGAAATAAACTTAGCTCACATGTGGATTCATGTTGACTTTTCTAAATATCCAACAATGAAAATCATAAAAAAGAGATGATTATGCAAGCTCAAGATCAAGCACATAATCAAAAACTATTTCTAGATAGATCTATTGTTAGTGGATGATAGCACAATGTGTTTGAATCTATTGATTGTAGACTTACCCAGTTGACTGTGACATGTGACTAATAAGAAAAGATAGAGAGGTCAGAGTTCTAAAAATGACATATCAGAGGCAAAAGTAGAGGATATTTTTGGACATGACTTTTGTAAGTGGATGGTAACACACTACATTTGAGTCTATTGACTGTGGACTTGTACTAGTTGACTATGATAAAAATCTAATCATCACACCATTTGTACATGCTTTAATTAGGATTTTTGAAGTGATTTTATAGTTTTAATAATGTTTGAAATACCTACAATGAAAAAATACTAGTTTCTTACACATAAACCAAATTGATATCAAATGGGGGAATCAGGCAAAAGAGATTGAGTTGACTGATCTTGGTCAATCTTCATTGAATAACCAAACATTGCACTACATTTTTAATACTTTAGTGAGCGATCAAACTCAAATGTAGTTCCCCCACTTATGTGTTTGTGTAAAATTATGGATGCAAGTCTAGATGGTCTTTATCCTATTTTACCCTTGGTACAAGCATGCAAATGCTATTCTACCATTTGAAAATATTTAATCTGGTTGTAGAAAATATACAGATATAACATGAAAATCTTTGAATATATTTTGAGACTGAGGAGAACTATCCTTAATGTCTTAGATAAACCTTGTATTTATAGATGTTTGATTTTTAACTTGGGATCTATTAGTGTGTAAAACTTGACCCAAATAATATACAATGGAAAAATAAATAAATGAAATGTGACTCAAAAGAAGTTTTGAAAATTATATCTAGACAAGTTTGCACTTTACAGACAAGGTCATATGTCAGTCTTGTCTAGATACCATGGATTTATTTAGAAAGACAAATAACCAAAGTTATGGATCCTCATGACAAAATGGTAAAATAAATGACCAATAGACAAACTCTAGACGAAAATAAAGGACTCAAATAAAATGCACTAATAGATACCTTTAAAAAAAAGAAGAAAATAAAAAAATTTGAGGATCTTCAAGACAAAACAGTAAAATAAATGACCAATAGACAAACTTATAGACAAAAATAAAGATCTCAAGTAAAATTCACTAATAGATACCTTATGTGTTATCAATAATTTATATATATAAATTATCATAAATTATATAAAGAACAAACTTATACCAAATTTAAATGTCTACACTATTGGGATATTGATGGTAGATGTGTTTTCATTGATGTCAAGTGCCATTGATGATGACAAAGTGGTCTAATAGGTCAGAGTAATGGAATATGGTGGTCTAATATACTTGGAGCAATGGAATACTTCCAAGGATGTGCATGGGTGTCCTAGGTGGATGTTTTATGGCTGAATAGAGCTTGGCATGATGATGTTTGACTTTTTATTGATGTTTTATATACTCAAGGGTTGACTTCATGTGGCCTTCATGATGTATGCAGGTCAGGTTATGCCTTGTAGGTTTGATCATGCATGGTTACCTATGGGGTTTTGAACACTATGGCTTGGGTGACGTAGTAAGGAGATCAATATGCTTGGAATATACATGTTAGACATGTATAGGGTGATAAGAGGTCAGGTGTATGGTTTTCAAGAAGTGACAAGTGTTTTGCATGACAGCTTGACTATTGGCCTATGTGGGCTAGTGAGACTTTGTAAAGATTTCAAAGTGGTTAAGCTTATATATACATGGGAGATTATCATAGAGGAGTGATAAATTTAATTTACCAAGATATAGCTCAAATTTTGAAGTAAAAAGTTAAAAAAAGGATCCTATGGTTTCAAGAGGTGTTAAAAAGGTGTCTAGTGAGCCCGAGAAGGACTTTCTTGTGTTCATTGGCACATGCAGGGCATGGGGAGTTAAGAATTTTGGAGATGTTAGGTAAGTTTCCTAAGATTATTTTATAATCATTTTTTTAGGATTTAAGTGGCACAACTTTATGAATGATCGAAAAGAAACTAAGCAGGCTTTTGTGTGCAAAAACCCTAGTCTTAGACCTGATAGAGAAGATCTTGATCGTTTAGGATAAAAATGGATTGGGTGATCAAATATTATGATTTTAGGTTTTATAGGACTCCTTCAGGTTTTTGAGAAAGTATTTTTGGTCTCTTGATAGTGTGTGGGTCCCATATAAAATGGGTTGTTAACAATATTATTATTTTTAAGGAAGATTTATAAGAATGACCAAATGATTAAACGGATGATTGTTGAATCTCAAGATTTTTTTCAAACAGCCATGAAAATTTTTAGGAATATTCATGTTTTTGTGTCAAAGTTCTAGAAGGTTAAATTTGACTAGTCGATATGAAGGAAATGGTGCCATATGTGAGAGAGTGATCAGAGTAAAAAGAGGAATTGGAAGGCCTAATCAGTGAGTAGGAATGGGTCTGAGCTCTTGGAGGTGATGTATGGGATGTATGACCTATATCCATGAGATTAGTATTATTCCTAGTCTCTTGGAGATGATTGGATGGTTGACTCATAGTTGACCATGATGGTTTTGCTAGCAAAAGGAACCTATTTTGGATGATTGAATTTGTTTAAAGAGAAGATGGTTAGATCAAGTGTTTATGATGGTTAGAGAGTGTTGAGGACTTATTGAATTACTTTTGTAGAGATCTTGAATATTTGACTAATCTTTATTTCGTAAAATATAGTCACACAATTGGTGATATGCTTCATTTGTGAGGTGTTTATGACATAAGCTCATGGTGGTATAGAAAGCTTGTGCAGAGATTCATGGTCAACCTTAGGGGACATAAATAATTCTTTCTAAGGTGTTCTAAAGAGATATGGCTGACCAAAATTAATATTGGTATATATACAAGGTAATTTATGCATTTTGGAAGTGTGTGGGAATCCAGCCAGACAAGCAAGTGTGTGTGTTGATATTTGAAGACCTTGTGCAAAGGTTGTTGGGGGTATTAGTGACCAATGTTTGTATGAGATTGACCAGAGAAAAATATCATTAGACTCAGCATAATTTTCTGATTCTATTGATTATTTTATCAGATTTATGAGTGCATATTTGAATATGAGTGAAAGAGTTTGTGAAGGGATTATTGATTGTGTTGAAGAGATAGCTTGGTGTTGGTGACTTGTGTGGAGCTGTAGACATGGATAAGAGTGTTCTTTCAAGGTTTCTCTATTAGATTGAGAAGCAATCAGAGTTCAAGAGTTGTTCATTTGACAAGGTATTGTGTTGGTGCTCAACATCTTAGGTAAGTTGGTGCTTGTCATCCTTAGGGGTTGGTGTTCCTTGTGAAGTGGGTGCTTCACTAAAGCTTCATATTCATGATCATCTTATAAGACTATAGTCCATTATTTTTTAGACTTGAGAGTGGGTTTTCTCTCCATTGAGGGTTTCCCACATAAATCTTGTGTAATGGTTACATTCATATTTGTTCTTTGATTCATCTATCTTGCATATTAATGTGATTAGTTAAGTAGCTTGAAGAATTAGGAATTGAATTGCATTATTGTTAAACACTGATTCATCCCCACCCTCTCAGTGGTGTGTACTTCTATCATACACATTCTTCCAAAGATAATCATCACTTAAAAGTACCACTTTATAAAACTAAGATCAATATTCTTACTTATTATATTTTCTTTAAATACTTGTAATATTTTCAATGTAACTTTAAAATTAGTTAAGGTAGTTATATAATTGTTGGCTTATTTTGTTTTCTTTAAATGTTTGTAATGTTTTCAATGTAACTTGAAAGTTACTTAAGGTGGTTTTATAACTATTACTTAAATTTTGAAGCTTATTAATAGTTTTTTTATATAATGTATTTGGAATTTTCACTCTATATACAATATTGGTATTGACATAGTTCTCTAAATGCAATCTCGGTATTGATATAGTTTTCTAATAAGAATTTTGAGTTATATGTAAAATAGATATAAAAATAAAAAAATAACTGTGTTTTGTGTATTTTTATTTTTATCATTTTTATTATTTAATGTGTTTTAAACTGTATTTATTTAGATAATATGTGAATTTATTTTTAACATTCTTTCTCTTCATATATTTAAAAAATAATATAATAAATTTCATTTGTACATTTTTAATGTTTATTTTATTTTATATTTTTTGTTTTTAATAAATAGATCTTTTTTAGAATAACTGAAGGCATTTGTCTATTATATTGTTGTAAACATTTTTGTTATGTAATAAAATTATTTATTTATAAGATTACATTTTTGTGAAGGATTTTATTAACCATTTTTTATTTGAATGCGTAAAGAGAGGGTTTTGATGAGACTATTCAATCCAACACAAAGTTAATTAATATTAATTGGAAAACCAAAAACACAATAGATAAAACTCACGAAAACAAAGAATATACAGCCAACTAAAAAGACAACTAAAACGATCGCAAAAAAATAATCAAAAAAATCGTAACACCACCATCAACAACTAATCATCAACCAAAATTTTATAGAAGAAAAACCAAAAATAAACAAAATATTTTCAACAAAACCAATTAAAAATACTAAAAATTAACTGGTAAAAACATCTAAAAATAATCAACCAACAATTTTATGAACCATTACATATGCCATTTATTAAATTTTGTTAAGCAATCAATGTGCTTAGTAAATGTTTTAATTATTCTTTGATGGAACTCCATACTCTATTCCAAAGCCCCAGAATTTTGGAAAAAAATATGGATTGTGGCTTTGTACTTGCAAATTGCATAAAACTCTTTTGACGCCTCTTCATCGTGAAATCGTCCCATTCCAAGAGACCACATTTCTTTGAGGTAGTTTCCATATCTTAGGTACGTTTACATATTTAGCATACATGTCTAAATAGGGCACTCAAAAATATGACGTTACACAAAATTTTGACTTCAATTATGCTCTGTTTTAAAGTTCACGTTTTAGCATAGGATGATTGGATTATGTGAGAGGATGTGTATATATTTCACATAATGGCACGTGTTAAAAGGATACCATGATATATATATTATATATACAACACACTTTCCCCTTCAACTCTCTACTTTGACCCTACGGATTTATCAAGGCATTTACAATATTTAGGGGATAAAAATGGAACTAAATTCAAGGTCTAGGGTTTCGGAAATGAAATAAAACAAGATGCATTTCTTTCATGTGGTATTTTAGCATGTTCATTCTCCCTTTTTCATTCATGTAATATGCATTTCTTTCACCTTGTTTCTTTTGCTTTTGGGTCAACTTTGTGCATGATGAGAGGTCCAAAATTTAAATTTTAACTTTATGTTGTCGAAGGTATAAAAATTTATTCATTTCTTGTAGATAATAGTAAATGTCAAAATTTTGACATTTAAATGATATTATTCTTTATTTTGTTATATAAATTGAGTAAAGTTTGATATTTTTATTGGAACATCAAATCTTTAATATTTATGTAAATAAAAATGAAAAAATATTAAAAAAAATTGAAATATTATAAATTATATATTAAATAGTTTAATATTGAAAATGGATTTTGAAAATTTATTTTAATGTTGTTGTTTGAATATATATTTTAAATGAAAAAGGTGAAAAAGAACAACTAAAAAATATATTTAAAAAAAATATTATCAAAAGAGATTTTAAAATATTTAAAAATCATAATCATTTCAACATATCAATACTATTAACCTATTAAAACTCAAAAAAAACAAATCTTTCAAAAAAATAACATCAAATAAAAATATTTTTCCTAATTAAATACAAAACAATTTGATAACCTAAAGTTTTAAAAATAAAGACAATCTTTTAAATAAATAAACATGCTTTGATAGACCTTATAAACCATTATGACATGAAGGATGTTGAAAGTCATCTTAGATTCATTGTTGTAGATATATAAAATCTATGAGATTTGTTTGATTGACTTTATTTATTTAATATTTCATATGCTATGACCATATTTGCAAACATTTATATATAGAGTTAATACCCAATATCACTAACCATGATCCCTATAGGTTTCAATGGAAATGTTGATAAGTTACTTGTCCTATGACAAAAAAGTGCATGTGAGGAGGACAACCATTGTCAACACTCTTATGGCACATAACAAGATAAAAGAGTTATTTTGATGAAAATGAAAAAATAATAATAAAGTAATCATGAGTATATATGTTAAACCATTATTTAATTAAATTTTGTTGGAAAAGGTTTTTTTATTTGATGAGGTAAATGTTTTTGAAACCAAAGCTATGAACCACATAAGTGAGGGTTTTGATTATTAGACCCACAACCAAAGAAAGGGTTTTATATGATGGTCCCATAAACAATCATTACAAGGCACAACAAGAGGGTTTTAATGTTCCTATAACTATAACAAGCACAACAATAAGGTTTAGAGGTTCCCACAACCTTGGTAGATCAAACAACAAGAGGGTTTTAAAGTTCCCACAACCATAAAACCAAGAGTGTTTGAAGGTTCTCACAACCTTAGTACAACCAAGTAGTTTGATTCCTAATGAAACTCAATAAGACAAATATACTTCAACAAAACTCCTCTGGGACTTTTGTAACAGAACAAGATCCCACCAAGAATAGAAAGTCTTTTCTTCTACCTCTTGTGACCTCTCACATCCTCCACACAACTGAAGCACATCATGTGAGTTTATCCTCCCATTGGGCCCAATAAGATAAGGGTGGATTCCTCTATCATCCACTCTAGTATAACAAGTGTTGGTTTGGTTTCCTATATCCACCCCAATCAAAACTAACTAAAATTGAATATAGTCCTCCATAGATCTGGTCTTCAACATAGTTTTCACACATCCTCTTCAATCCCTACATATAACAAGTGAGTAAACATGCCTAAATAAAACAACCACCCTCAAGGAGGCCTCATCAATATCAGATTGGATTCCATATAATCTTATGAGTAGTATTAAAACTCCCAAAATTTGTAAAGTACAAGGGTGGAATCCTCTATTATCCACTCTAGTAAAGCACAACATGTCCTTAGTAAGGCAAAGCCCTCTTAGGCCCAAAACCCATATTTCATCAAATCTTAACACATCAAGATAAAATAGGGTACTTTTAGTGCTTGGGTGAAACATATGCACTTCTCCATTATCCATAAAAATGCAAGGGGCTAAAGTATGGAATCCTCTAACTCTATACCAAATAAGGAAGCAAGGGAAAGGGTTCTTTAAACACCCACCCCACTCCAATAAGAAAACTTGGGGTGTGGCCCTCCATCTTCCACCCCATAGACTATCCACAAAAGAGCGCACATGCAGTACAAGCTGATGATACAAGGGGAGATCTTAAGGTAGCCCCAGCCTTATTTGTTCCAATTCCTAGTCAATAATATAAATGTAAGACTTGTACCCTACGTCGATCCACCAAGTAAACACCATATTGAAGAGTGTGGAAAATCCTTCTCAAACCTAAAATACCATTGGAGGCCCATTTCTTTGACTACACTAACTGATCTCCAAACCACTCGAGATGCTCCACAGTTGATCAATGAGCAAACACAAATCTGACAACTGAGAGCAAAGTATCGTAGGGCCACATGTATGGTTTTACAAATCAGAATAGAATTAAAACATCTTGATAGATGCCTACCTTTATTGCCATAAAACTATCCTAGGTGCATGGCCTTTGATCTAGCATAATGATGAGATGAATAATTACATCGCATGAGAGGTGTCTTTCATCCTTTGCAAACTTCTCCTCCCTAAGGAGAGCCTAACCGTATTGCATTCCCACTCGCATTGTCATCCAAGTCCAGATCAGGGTCTCTCTCTTCACCACCATCCTCATCAGAATCCCTCCCAAAATTCAAATTACTTCCCCCACTTCCACCACTCCCATTGGAAAAGGTTACTGAGTGTGACCTTACACATTTTAATTATGTTTGCTTCAAAATTTCAATGGCAATACATTAATATTGTTGAAAGGCATGAAATTACATATAACATGAAAATACAAAGTACAATTTAAATTGTGGATAAAATATCCAGTGGTAATTTTGTTAGTTTTGGACCATATTACTTCTTTATGTCCATGGTTTTGGAATTAATGATTTCACTAAATTTGGAAATAACATTGGAATATTAGCTTGGGTGGAATATGATCTTACTTATATTTTGAAAAACAATATATTTAGAAAATTATATAGACGCCTTCAAATTTATGAATTATAAAGATGTTTATATTATAAATTTCTTTTAATTATTTATCTTTAAAGTATAAATAATTTATAAAATTAAATTAACAAAATTTGTTTTAACATATAATTAAAGAAGGAAAAAAATTTAATGTCATCTTTTAAATCTAATAAATATTTTTAAAAGATGAAATAAAAACTAATATCTTAAATTTTTTTTGCCACTGATAAATATACTTATAAGATAAATATATATATATATAGAAATTGAAGTATGTTAGTATAAGGTAAAAGACTATTTTCTTTTCAATTAAAAATAAAAATAAAAATCTCAAATCTTTTTAACTCAAATATCTTTCATTAAATGTTCTCTAATAACTAATTTATAATAAAACATGAAAAATCTAACAAAAGTTTTAATAAATATAATCCATTATACATCCCTAGATAACCTTGTTCCGTAAAAAAAAAAAAAAAAAAAAAAAAAAACCCTCTCAAAGCCTCCTTAAAACTACTTGCTAGAATGAAAATCATAGGGATTATGAATTAATGTTTTATGGTGCATTAATTTATTTCTTTAAATGATCAATTTTATCATATTAGATGTGGGTGGGATATTTAAGAAGGATTTTAAATGCATCCTCTTTGGGAAGTGAAAATCACCACCACCTTTAATATTGAAACCCTAGATAACCTTGTTCTGAAAAAAAAAAAAAAAAAAACCCTCTCAAAGCCTCCTTAAAACTACTTATTAGAATGAAAATCACAGGGATTATGAATTAATGTTTTATGGTGCATTAATTTATTTCTTTAAATGATCAATTTTAGCATATTAGATGTGGGTGGGATATTTAAAAACTTTAAATGGGATATTTAAGAAGGATTTTAAATGCATCCTTTTTGGGAAGTGAAAATCACCACCACCTTTAATATTGAAATAAAAATCTAAATGGAAAATTAAAAGTAACCAATTATTTTTTTGATCAATTTAACAATTTTTATATTAAAATCAATTTATTCAAAATATTTTGATTATTTTTATCCCAATATATTTTACTTCTTTTAATACAGATTCACTTGTTAATGGTTGTTAAGGTACTGTCACATTTTTTTGCAAAGGTCAAGAAGACCCCTTAATAAAATAAAATGTGTTAGAGATGCTTTTGGTGTATAATAAATAAAAAATTGTAGTGGTGAGTATTTCAAGATAAAAATTACAATTCATTTTGAAATAACAATATGAGAAACTAATGTAATGAACAATATACTTATTGGTGTATTATTTTATTATTTTCATTTAATAAGATCTTAAATTAATTAGTATTAAATTATTAAAATAAAAATGTTGATATGTATTAATTTAATATAAAAATATAATGATTCATAATAATTTACAGAATTTATAAAAAAACAAAAATTTGGTACAAATAGTAAATTAGGTTAAGGTTAGAAAGTGTCACGTAAAACAATGATAGATTTAAATTGTGAACTTTTTATAAATGTAAACTACATAGAAAAACCTATAAACATAGTTTTGTTAGAAAATAGAAATTGGTGGTCCACTAGGATAAGTCTGTAGGAGGTGGACAGGGGCACACTGCAGTGTTATTTGTTGACTTTAGCCACATCATGGATGAATGTATTCTAGATATTGTTGATGTGTCATTTTTCATAATGATTTTAACATTGGGTTTTAGGGGTAATAGAGCCCATTAAGCCTCCCCTGAAAAGAGTCATGTGTAAGTGGGTCTTCCCAAGGTCTATATCTATCAGGGTATGGTGTACTAATCTTCACTCAGTTGTGCATTTTAGATAATTTCAATTCAAGGGGCCTCTTAGTGTGAAATCCAAAAGTTAATTTTAATAGTGTTATGATTATTAAATAAATTATATAGTAATTAGGCTTCATGTTTTACTCAATTAGGTTCTAATCAAATATTGAAAATAATGAAGCATGCACATACATTTGCTCAAACTCAAAGTTAGGGTTTTAGATTTAAAAAATAGTTTAAAATACTAAATTTAATCATTCATTCACATTCATTTATTCATTTAACAGTGTGGAAACAAAAAGACAATGAAACAAAACAAGTAATTGAGATAAATGAGTAAAAACATATTGCTATCTATAAAACCCTAATTTAACCAAATTTGATAAAAAAATAAAAAAAGGGAAATAAGAAATAAAGCCTATAATAGCAAAGGGTAAATCTAATTTCTTGATCAGTGAACTCCATAAACCAATCTATTGCATGATCACCATGTACACAATCATGAACAAAGCTAGTGCATATGCCAAAGGGAACTATAAAATGAAATAAAAGCTCATAACCACCATATAAATATGAAAATTGGAAGAAATAAATTCATAGGCTTCTATTAATCAAAATATTCATGTAGATAATTAATTATAAGTTCAACATGATTGATCAATCAAAAAAATTCTTGCATAATAGCAAGTTTACAAAAGAGAGGTAGGATAATACACTATGAAAGCAAAAATAGTGGTCGACTTTGAGCATTTTATAGCAATAAAAATCCAACCCTTACAATGGGCAGGGTTGGTCTTATTTATAGACTTTCTATCAATTCATTTCTCACCCAAACACTCACTCATTTTTCCATTCCTTTTAAATACCTTTTCGCTCCATTTTAGCCTAAAAAAGTCAAAAGCCAAGTTAATTTTTATAATTAAAAGCTTTCTAGGCAACTTATGAACTTTAAACTTTAAAATCTCACTACATAAGAGAAATTTTGGGAAAATAGAAGCACCAAGATGTTTGAATCATAGGCATATTTCTAATAACTTTTACGGTTCTAAAAATGGGGACCAATTTATGGCAAAAAACAATCAGTGGATCGAAAAGAGCACTTAGTGGATCTATTCGAGTTAACAAAGTATAAAACTCAGTTACAATAAGATTTTTGTTGACTCGATTCAAATTGGGAAAAATTGTTGGAACCAAAATTTCCATGGTAAAAATAGATTTTTGGTGGTGTAAATAGTTTCTAAAATGGGATAATGGAGTAAAAGTTAGGCCCCCCAGAGTGACAAGCAGTCTAGACAACTTGACAGGAAAAAATGGACCCCCAAGATTCTAATTTATCATTGACACATGCATTTTCAACTTAATCAGTAATTTTTAAAAATCATAATTATAATAAAGCTACAAATATAAAGAGAACTAGAGAGAATGTGGCATGAGTCTCAATACCAAAAGGGTCATTTTCTTTGTTTGAATCAGTATTGCCTTTGGTAGGGAAGATCAAATTTTAAAACTCAAGATTTGGTGAGAAAGTCAAAAGTTTGAATTTGAGGGGTGGCTAGACCAAATTGAGGTTTAGACCCCTAAAATACAGTATAAGCCTTTAACCATTATCTATTATTTATTATCTAAGGCTAAATTCTTGAATAGAACTAGACTAGGGCATAGAGATCCCTGATGATTTAGTCAAAGCTTGAGCCCCTGATTAACACTATAAAGCCTGTTGGGGATGGTCCTTAACCTAATATTAGATTTATCCTTGATTTACACTACATTCACCCCCATGGAAGCCCTAAGACCTAAGCAAGTTTTAAAACCCTAAAATATACTAAGCGCTTGCATGATACTTGCCTATGACCTAATCGAGTAATCCAAGCCTGGATAGAACTAAATGCTCCCCAACTCAGGCATTAAGACTTAATTAGAGATTTTTCTCCTACTACAACTAGATGACCCATAATTATCACTCACATGACCTAATTAGGGTTTAAAATGTTGATTAAAATTATGAAGGCCCTCACTTATTCACACTAGTCCTAATTGTGAGCCAAATCCCAATTATAACTAACACTTCTTCCTGACTCCTAGCTAGACCTAATCAGGATTGTTATGTCTGATTATAACTATGTTTCAAATAAAATACTTGCCAAGACCTATTTGGGATTTCAAAGCTTGATTAGGTCTAGGCCTTGATAGTTTAAAAACTAATGCTAAACCACCCTAAAAAACTTGATTAGAATTGGGCATGGAATGTTGAACTCGGTAGACCTAAACATAAAATTTGACAAGTTTTTACTTGACTTAGAGAGACCCTACAAGTACAAAATAGAGGCCTAAAAGTCATCAAATGATGAAGTTCCAAATATGAAAATGACTCACATGAGCTTGGCTAACAAAATGGATATGTCCCGGGGACTAAAAATTACAAAAACCAAAATAACCCTTTGAAATAATTGGAAGGCACTGAGAGAGTATGTAGACAAGATGGCCAAGCGAGTGTAAATGTAGTAAGACTCTACTTCAAGATTAAGTGATTTATATAACTTTATCATTTAGAATTATTCATCACAATGTGATAGGTTTCAAGATATAAAATTCCATAGAAATCAAGGTGACATCTTAGATCAATCTAAGAGAGTTAAGAGATTTGAAGGACCCATATTTCAAATGAAAATTTAGAGGTCAAGACTCTACTTTCACGCTAAGTGTTCTATACAAAATTTTCTCACACAGACGTAGTCTTTCTAATAGTGTTGGTTTTGAGACCTAATTCGTTATGAAAATTGAGATGGACCACCAAGGCAACTTAAAATGACTAAGACCAATGAGCTATGAGCATAAGCAGGAGTGGATACAAAAACAAAAGGAAGTTCCTTGATTCTTAGAAGAATTAGGGCATGTTGTGTAAGTAACAACAAATGATGACTCTACTAGAAAATAATCATGAGCATTTTGGAATAATATAAACATGCTTATGAACCTATAATATCCAGCTAAGACTTATCATGGAATATGAATGGATTTAAGAGAGGAGAAGATAGGAGTAGCCAAAGAATCAAATCAGACATTCTCATTGACCCCTTGTGTGCAAATGAGTTAAATTACCACTTCTTAGAACCTATAAAGACTAACTACTATGGATCCAATCATCAATCTAGTGAATCCTACCTTGAAAATTCTTGCTTGGACATTGCTCCACTACCAACCAGGTATCTATATCCTTGATGTAATTAAGAAAATATTGGTAAACAACCTTAGGGACTGGCACAATGTTCTAAAATTTGTGTTATGTTCTGATAGGACTAAAATTAAATAAACCTTAAAAACATCATTGTACCATCTAATTTATTTAAGGTTTATTTAATTTAAGATAAAAAAAATGGTACAGTGATGTTTTTAAGGTTTATTTAATTTTAGTACTATCAAAACATAACACGAATTTTAGAACATTGTGTCAGTCCCTAAGGTTGTTTACCAATATTTTCTTAATTACATCAAACAAGTTCTTATTAGTTAATTTAGTTACCGCATTACCTTGTGGGTAATAATTAGAAAATAATTTGAGAATAATGAAGAGAAAAGAATGCAGGACTATAATCACATACCAGAGTGGTAGGCATCCCAAACCTAGTGATGATGTGTTCTTTGAGGAATTTGATTACCACATCAGTTGTGTAATTATTGAATGCTTGAGATTTATTCCAATGGTTACAGTAGTCAGTTGTCATAAGAATGAATTTGTGCCCTATGAGGAATTAGCATTGATTATTCCAACAAATTCCAATCCCCATTTTGTGAATGGCCAGACCTTAATAACTTATTACAATGGCATGGTAGGGGTACATTATTTATGCATGAAAACTTGCTAGGTATAACATCTCCAGATGTGAACATGATCATATTTAAAAACATATGACTAGTAATACCCTACCTTTAGTACTTGATGAGTTGTAGCACTCACTAATATGTGACCAGTTTCATATTTCTCATAAAATTGATTGAGTACCTTAGCTTCTTCTTATTTATTCAAGCATCTCAAATATATGCCTTCATGATTTTTCATGTATCAATATGGCTGATTTAATCATGAAATTGTTGCTTTTCAAGCGTAATGATTATCTTTGAGTAGAATTTGAATGATTCAAGCACTCATTGTTGAGAAAATAGTAAACCAAATCTTGGTACCAATCATCATTTGTGATATCTTGTAGCATTTACTGTTGGCAAATGATTTATGGGTCTACTTCAGACATGGCCTTACTGAGTCCTTGACCTTGTATAATCTTCATTGTTTGGAGTCCCAAGTCAAAATCTTAGATAATGGTCATCCACTTTCCTCTTCATTCACCCAACTCATTTTTCACTAACATAGCTTTCATTGTTGGGTCAGGCACAACTACAAATACCTTACTACAGAGAATGTAGTGTCTAAACTTAATAACTACTTTGATTAAGGAAAAAGATTGTTTTTTAGTAGTTGAATACTTTAGTTTAACATTATGGAATGGATAACTCATGAATGAGACAGTCCTCTCATATCCATCTTCTTTCTTCTATGTTAGGACAAAATCACTTGAGTATTTTGAAGTGAATGAATAAATGTAGAAGGGTTATGTATACTCAAGACTGATAAGCACCAGTGTGTTTACAATTGTTGTCTTGATATAAGTAAAATCCACTTGTGCTTAAGTCATCCATTCAATCTTTGCATCTTTCTTTAGCATGTTATTTAGCGGTCAGACTATTTTTGTACATCTTGAAATGAAATTCCTAACAAAGTTGATCTTGCCAAAGAATGACTTCAACTCCTTTCTACTAACTAGCAATGAAATTTTTAGAATTGATTCCACTCTCTAGATCTATGAACATTCCTCATTATGAGATAATGGGGCCTAGTAACTTACCCTTTGTGACCCTAAATATTGTTGTGACTTTTATCCCACTGGGTTTTATCTACATAGTCTAGTTAGCTTGCTTAGGTGTAATAAAGGTCCTTAAGGGGAAAATAATCCCACATATATGAGGATGGTGGGACTTCTCTATATTCCACCTATATAAGGAACCTTCCTATATACTTTTTGGTTAATGCTTATTAATGCAATTTTCTTATTATGAAGACTAACTTCTTCATTTGGATTATTCTTTTGGATTTCACTACTCCATATAGGTTTTTTCCATGCATTTGATCCTTTATAGTATATCCTCAAGTGTGTCCCACTCTGACATGGTAACAGATCTTTGTTGATATCTGAATGTTATTGTTCCTATTATGAGATCTAGCATTTAGCATGTTCAATTATTTTTCTTGATTTCAGTTTTCAAGGGTTTGATAGGATCTCCCAAAAATATATGCAGATTTATATAGTTAGGGTCTCTTAATGAAAAAATAAATAATTTCATTAGATCTAGAAGGTGTCAAAACCCTAGGATTGGCTTTAAACATGACCTTATTTTGTGATAGTCAATTATTCGCCATTTTTGGAGGGTTTGAAGGTGTTTTTAGAAATATGTAGATTATATACTGCTCGATACACAAATTGTAAAATGTTTTATAGTTTTTAATAGGTTTTTTAAAATATAAAGTGGGTCTTTTCTAAATTTTCATAAATATTTACATATTTTCTAACATCTAGGTTTTTCTTGCATGTATTTTCACCATTTTTTAACTAGTTTCAACAATTTTTATAAAATTTTAGACTTAGAAAACTTTTGGGATCTTTCCATCTACTTGATATCTCATCCACATGGTGACTCAAAATCTAAATGTGCATGCATTTTCATGTCAAGTTAGGCCCAACTGGTCGACCCTCACAAGCATAGTGATGTGAACCAAGTTACACACATGCACGTGCCTTTACAAGGTTGAAGGACTAGCAATCCCAACCTATAATACATGGTAAGGCATGCCCACACCTATAATTTTATGGGTTCTAAGGTCCACCAACCCAAATTACTATGATGTAATGATGCATAACTTTGCATGTCCATGCTTTTATGGGTTGAAATCCCACCAACTCGACTACCCAATCTATGATGGCACAGATCATTAAAATCTCATGCCCTCCATATGCCCACACTTTTATGGGTTAAAAGGCTATTCTCCCTACTCCATATATGCATAATGGACTACCCATGCTCTAATAGTTTCCATGGGCCACCTCTAACATGTGGTAACGATCTCTAGGTTGTCAATTTTATGGCCAAAGACTCATCCTTCCTCGACATGTGTACGACCATTAAATTCAAAAAAATGAAGTCATCAATATTCATATGAAAAAGGGTCATTTTTATGGTGATGTATCATGAAAATCAATTGAATTGAGAGGGAGAGAGAGCACCCAAATTTGGTCTTATCACCTGGTCATATGGGATTTAAGCTCTTGGTCATGGCCAACCAAATATTTCTTAACTTTTACTCCAAAAAGGCATAAGTTTTTTTTTGTGGAGAGGTTTCCACAAAAAATGAAAGTACATGTTTTTTCAAGTTATACACATTGGTGATATTATTGTGCCTTGTAAATTTAAACTGCAACAGATTTAAGGGATGTTACATTCCTAGTCTATAACACATGCAATTCAACATATACTTCCTTTCTACATCATGGATCTCAATTCCAATCTATCCTTACACCATTCAACTATCACGAGTGTAAATTCAAAAAGAAAATGCTCATGAGTAGTAAAGGATTACACTAGATCATGATGGGTATAAAAACATAATTAACACCTAACATAGATAAGGTGAAGATGTACAACCAAAGTGATGAAGCCTATAGCCTATCATACATATCTATGTCTTCTGACTTGATTTTTCATATCAAATCTATACGACTTATAGTCATATAAAATGTCCAAATTGGCAGATTGAGTGTGGCTTGTGACACCCAATCTATAAGACCCTCTTGCATGTTCTCATGACCCTTCCAAACACCTTTTTGCTTATAAATGATCACCCATAGACTTCTAAGACCTAATTCCAACTTAGCCAAGTTAGATTTCCTATTCTACTTCTATCACCCAAGTCATGAGCCTGTAGGATAGGAGCATTGGGGTTGGACTATAACATCAAACCCTAGGGTGTCCCATTTCTATCACTCCTATCCAATCACATTTTGAGCCCAAATAAGTATTTCCTTCTGATTTACATTCCTCATTATGTCAAACTAGCATGAATATATTTAACCCATGACCAATAGATCCCTATAAAATTCCATTTAAATTTCATTTATAAGGGAGGTGATAAATCTTACAAAGTAACTAAGAATACAAGTAAAACCACTAAGGTAAATTTCCCTATTCTCTGCATATAGTCATCCAACATAGCTACAGACATATTCAAACCCTCACACCCATCCCTAGCCACCTCAAGCACTCTCATTTTAGCATTTTTTCATCCTCATTACACCATTACACAAATCACATCAAGTGGGAAAAATACATATGGCTTGATCCCTCTTCAGAGTATTGGTATGTAGGTAGCATGCCCACACAAGGGATGTGGATACATGTTCAGTGTATCTTATACACATTAACCCCCTCTTATTTCACAAGTTTTATCAAGCAAAATGAAGGTCTAGGGTTTTGAGATTGAATTAACTCTATAAGGAGCTCCATTGACATACATGACTCAAAATTTTACAAGCACGCTCACACAAGAACAAAAAATAAAACTTAGAAAACTTAGCTCTCGGTGACTAGTTTAGACAATAGTAACAAGACCTAGACTATAGTGCTAGACCCCAAAGTGTCCTATTTTTTGTGCTCCTATCCTTTCACTGAATGAAATCTAGATCCAAGTTCATGACAATGTCCCAATCTTTCACAACTAATTTCAGCCTCTATCTCAACCGTCTTAGTCTAGTTTTAAGCTAAGTTGCATTTTTCCTTCTTTATTGCTATTTTTAGAAAGGTTCAAAAGGCACAATAAATTATACAAATCAGTACTCTAATTATTGCAATATTATTTACTAATTTATTTATTCTAAACCCTTAAATAAATTAGGAATAAGACTCCAATATTCCCAAAATAGTTAAATCATTTGGTGAACATGACTTACTTCATTTGCACATAAAAACCCTAGAAACCCTAGGGAAAATTCCTCCCTAAGTTTTCAAATATTTACTTGATTTTTTACCTGCTTATTTAAATCATAAATTCACATTAAGTTTTAAAATTCCATAGTAATTTTTTTAAATTATTTTCTTCTAAACCCTAGTTTCATATTTGGTCCCTTTAAATCAAGAGCTTTTCCAAAAAAAAATTGATTTTTTACTTGCATATTTAAATCAAAAATTCACATTTTATTTTAAAATTCCATAGTAATTTTCAAAAATCATCATTTTTTCAAAACCCTAGTTGCATATACTAGGTCCCATTATTTTTGAGGTATCACCTTACATATAAAATCATATATCACATAAAAACAAAAATGGGTCTCATTTATATAAAAATATTTCTTGCATTTCTTTCAAATAATGAGACCATACTCAGTCCTATCATGTACATGAATGATGAAGTTTACCATATATTAATACAAAGCTTCATTCTTTGAATTTCATGCTTACTTTTTATAATATGGAATGATATTAAGAAATTTATTACTAAACATGTTAAGATACCTCTTGCCTCACCTCCCTTAGAGCCTTTATCCCATGCTGAGTTATATTGCATCGTCTATTTTACTCTTCCCCATGTCACTACCCATCGTCAGAGAGCCCAGATGACACCCTTTGTCCCTGTACCACCTTAACCTATCGATTATTGACACTCTCTTCTTGTATATACTACTAATCCTATATGACAAATAGATAATGTAGTTAGAGCTATTAATTTACATGCCACCATACCTCCCCTACTTAATCAAGATCCATGTCACCCTCCTATTCTTTCCCATCCTAGGCCCAACCCACCCATACAGGCAAATCCACATAAGGCATATGATATTGTTGATCAACTGAGAAACACACCAGCTAAGATTTCTATGTTAGAACTACTTCAAAATGTTAATGTGTTCAAGGACATTCTTTATCAGGCACTCACTCAGACTTTTATGCCCATTGATTCAGATCCTTCTTATTTTGCATCAATAGTCAACACATTAAAAACTATAGAAGATGTTATTTCTTTTGATCGTGAATACATGCCATCTCAGACAGTTATTGATTAAATTTTACCAATGTTCATACAAGCTCAAGTCAAAACTAATGTAGTTAATAGAGTTCTAGTTGATAGTGATTCCAAACATAATATATGTAATATTACATTCTCATAGACCATGGGTGTAGATATGGCATCCATGAAACAATCATATAAGAATATTAGAGGGTTTGATGATATTCCACAACAAACATTGGGTACCATTGCTTTGGATATCATGGTAGGGCCCAAAACCCTCTCTACATAGTTCTAGGTCATGTCAGGTCCTCTTCATTATAATGTTTTACTTGGATGACCTTGGATACATGATATGGGGGTAGTTCCTTCTACTCTTCATTGATGTGTTAAGTTTTTCCATGAAGGATACCTATACACATGCCCAATAGATAACCAACCATTTAGACATTATTTAATTATAAAATCATATTTGCCTATTTTTCCATATGAGACACCTCATATCATAGTTTAGTCACCACCTCATCACATTTCTCTTGATTAGATACATAAATATGATGTAAGAGAGACCAACACATCTCACACTCTTCCATTTACAATTATGTCCTCAACTCCAGATACTAAACCACTCATAGCAGTTTCATCCATTCCAACTACTCCATCAGTCATGATTCCTGCACCTGTTACAATTATATAATCACTGAAAATAGTTCCATCAGTACCAATTAATTTTATAGATATAGTTCCTCTAACATTTATAGTTACTCTGTCAGTTATAGATACTCTCACAACACCACTATCTTTTACTACTACAGTCGATGAGACTCCCATATCATAGTTACCCTTTTTGGTAAAATCTGAGTTACCATATGTACATGATGTTGATACATACTCCTACGCTACTTCAAATGATGATATGACACCCACACTCATAGATGACTATTTGTGTGGATTAAGATTTATACCAGTTGGCCTAGGAGAGTACCAAAATGACTCCAAAGCTCTCATTACACATCCTACATCACTATTAGCATCTCACACTACACTCTCAAGATATAATTTACATTCACAACCATAGATAGATCACTTGACACATACATTTCACATGGTTACCTCTATGGATATAGAGCTAGTCATTCAAATTCAAGCAGGCAACACACAACATCAACCATAGATTATACTACAAATGTTACTTGATCATGCATTAATCATACTACCTAAAGTATGACATATATCTATTATCAGGTTATCATGACAAGATGGTCACCCATTTTGTTTCTTTCATAGGATCATAGGCCATGAAACAAACTCATGTATAATTTTATAATAGAAATTGGATAAACTACAAGTTCATGGTACTATTTAGATTACATCACCCCCAACACTGGCTACACCACTTTCACCAAAACCATCTACTACCAAATCTAAATGTACCAAAGGAGACTCAACATCTTCACCACCAGAGCAACCTTCAATTCATCATAAATAGAATGACACCATTTCGAATGATAGATATTCGACTACACAAAGAGCATACATCTTAATAACACCTGAGGAGATATCCAACATGCATATAGAATTTGTGACATATTATGATACTTATGATGATGATCTTGAGGCATTTGATGATGGTTTTGATCCCTTCCTCCATCTCCATCCCTAGCATACTCCATCCTTGAACCCTTTACCTCCTCCAGCCTAGTATTTTATGTCATTGTGTACATATTGCTTTATTCATATGCTTGTACATAATTTCCTTTTAGCTCACTTGTACATAATTTTTCAAAATTACTTTTATATAACTTCTCTTCAAATTATTTATACATAGTCTCCTTATAATTGATTGTACATAACTTATACCAAAAATACAAAAACATTCAAATATGTCAAAATACCAAAAACATTCAAATAATTCCAAATGCCAAAAATAATATAAAATTTCAAACACAAAAACATTTCACTTTTATGCATTATCCATGCTTTACATTTATACTATCATGCTAGACTTACATTTGCTATTATATGCTATTGTTTGTTAATTTATCTACATTACCATGCTTCACTTGATCTTCTTTAAGTGTGTGCAGTGACATTCAGATTCTTGATTGCTTTACTCTACCCATTGAGGGGGCATCCTACTTCTACATTCGAGACACACATCAATATATCTACCCATCAAGGGCATATTTTACATGACTACACCATCCAGGTTATGTCATTCCTACACCACATACTCTAGTTATCATGTTGATGTAAATTATTTACTAGCTTACACAGATTACTCTATCAACACTCACTAGTATATAGCGCTTATATATTTCTTAGCATATACCTAGTCTTGTACTACATGTTTTGCATACTTTCACTTCTTGTTTTGATTAGTTAGATGTGAGTGTATTTCTAGTATTTACATGCTTTCTTTTCTTGATTTACATAGCTAGATGTGATTGTATATCTTAGTTTTTGTTTTGTCTCTTGTGTGTGCCTTAGGATATTTGCCAATGTCCTTTGATTGTACTCTTCTATGTGATTGTGACCTTCATGCCAACTTTGTTTGTTTATAATTAAATGTGTATGTGTTATTTGAACATGCCTTATATGTTTTCTTTCCTATATGAATGGCATGTGTCTATGTCCTTTGTTTGCTTGGCCCCTTGACCACTCTTGTATGCTTCTTGTCTTGTGTGCTTATTGTTTGTTTAATTCTCATTATTTGTAATTCCATGATCCACATCATTAATTACCTTGATTTTTTAGATACCATGATAGACATCATGTTCCATCCCTCATTGACAACTAAAAACTAACCTTTCTAGTTAAATTCAGTATATTGCACAAGTTATTACATTGTTATATCTATATAGGCATACCCCTATTAATCTAACAATATCCAATACAAACTATGTTATATCTTGAGACCTTTTTTCAATTACCATTGATATATCTATCACAATATAACACACTTTTAGGGCTCTTTCTTTTGAGAGTAGTCATTTCAAGGTCTTCATTCTTACCCTCAAAAGAGGGTGTAATAAATAAGGGTTTTATCATAGAGATTAGAGCTCCTACCAATCCAAAAAATAGTTTTTAGAACACTTAGAATAGCAATTAGAGATCAAACTAGGTAGAACAAACCAAAAAAATAGTGATGATTATAGAACAATCATTAAATTTAGTAAAAGATAATAGCATTGGATATGGACAACAACATTGAATAATAGGGTGTCATATTTTAGGCACTCCTATCAAAACAACAAAAAACTCATATTTTCCAAAAATAGGTAGCAAGGTAAGCTTAGCTATAGTTTTGTCAAATATAGATCAATTCAAATTCAATAATTTTAGTATAATTTTTTTTAGAGAATCTAGATATAAGGGCATCATGCATGGCATGATGGCTCTCACTTCCATTTTTAGATTGGGTAGTTGGTATAACTTCTAGATTAGAATCCATGTTATAGACACCATTGATAGGGGCAATGTGCACAACACATTGGTCTTCTTTTTTTTTGAGTTTAGTCTATTACCTAGGTATTCTTAGTAGTTGCATGCCTTCTTCCATCTACAAGTGATTGGCATCATTTTGGAGTGGCTTCCATACAAGCCTAACCTCCACATTCCTGAGTGGCTTCTACATAAGCCTAGTTTCTAGTTTCATAATGACTTTCATACAAGCCTAATCTCCTCCTTTTAGATTGGCCAATTTTGACCTAGTTTCTAGTACACATTCAGCTATCCATGCCATATTGTAAAATTTTAGAGCATTCATGGGCTTCAGAAACCATCTCATATGATACACATTTATACTAATATTAGTTTATAGCTTCATTTAGTGACCAATGACAGAGCTAATAGACTAGCTAGCCTTTGTATTCTTGAGCCACCTACTTAGAGGGATTGGACACACAGTCCAAACATCAATTAACACACACATGATCACATAGCGTCACTTAGTGGGAAATTATGGATCCAAAGGGATAGCCTTTACATTATTAAGCCACTCTCAAGTAATTGAGTACTTAGCTCCATTCACAATATTACTCTTGATATAGCACATATCCAGCATCATTTAGCATCACAATAGGTTTTGTATTGGTTCATGTACCTGATGAAGTGTATTCATTCATTTTTCTTCCTCTCTCTCTTACCTAACCTTTGTACATTCTTATTTTAGATGTAATATATCTAGTAATAATTGATCTAATATTTTTTTCTCTTACATATTTACACTTCATAATGTGATCTCTCTACACACAATCAGCATCACACAGCTTCATCGGCTTCACCCTTGTAGGTAAGTTTAGGTACACTTTCTAATTTCCTTTATCCTTGTATTTCACTTTGATGCATCATTAGAATAAGGGGGGAAATGTGGTCATATAAAATGTCCAAATTGGTAGCTTGAGTGTGGCTTGTGACACCCAATGTATAGGACCCTCTTGCATGTTATTATGACCCTTCTAGACACTTTTTTGCTTATAACTAGTCATCTATATACTTATGATACATGATTCTAATTTATCTAGGTTGTATTTCCCATGATAATTCCATCCCCCTATGTCTTGAGCCTATGGGACAGGAGCATTGGGGTTGGACTATAGTACCAAACCCTAGGGTATCCCATTTTTAGTGCTCCTATCCAATCACATTTTGATCCCAAATGATCATTTCCTTCTGATTCCTATTCCTTATTATGTCAGCCTAATGTGAAAACATTTAACCCATTCAAAGTTCATTTAGAATGGAGGTGATAAATCTCACAAAGCAAGCAAGTATACAAGTAAAACCACTAAGGCAAATTTCCCTATTATTTACATGCAATCACCCAACATAGTTGCAAACATATTCAAACCCTCACACCAGTCCCTAGCCACCTCAAGCACTCTCAATTTGGCATTTTTGCATCTTCATTACACCATTGCACAAAGCACATCAAGTGGGAGAACTACATATGGATTCATCCCTCTTCAAGTTATTGGTATGTAGGTATTATGCCCATATAATAGGTGTGGATACAAATTCAGTGCATCTTACACACACTAACCCCCCCTCTTTCTCAAGTTTTATCAAGCATAATGAAGGTCTAGGGTATTTAGATTGAATCAGCTCTATATAGAGCTCTATCGACATTCAAAACTCAAAATTTTATAGGCAAGCTCACACAAGGATAGAAAATAAAACCCAAAAAAATCAAATCTTTATGACCAGTATGGACAATAGTGACAGGATCAAGACTAAAGCACCAGACCCCAAAGTGTCCTATTTTTGGTGTTCATGTCCTTTCATTGAATAAAAGCCAGATCTTAGTTCATGACACTATCCCATTCTTACACATCCAATTTTAGCCTTTATCTCAACCATCTTAGTCTAGTTTTAAGCTAAGTTGCATTTCTCCTTATTTATTACTATTTTTAGAAAGGTTTAAAAGGCACAGTAAATTATACAAATTAGTACTCTAATTATTGAAATATTATTTACTAATTTATTTATTCTAGACCCTTAACTAAATTATGAATAAGACTCCAATATTCCCAAAATAGTTAAATCATAACTTTGAATCAAGTGTGGACCTTATTAGATAAACTCTTTTGAAAATAGGATGAAATGAAGGGTCATGAGTTAGAGAATGAGCTCATGAATTTTAGCCAAAATGACTTTGATATGATTCAAGACTTTTACACCAAGTTCAAATCACTCAAGTTATAGTTGAAACTATGTGACATTGACAAAAAGGATGATCAATTGATTCTTTCCATCCTTACCAAGTTAGGATCTAACTATTTGATATTTGTTTCTACTTTCCACACCACCAAGCATGCCCTTACAACTACATGGACCATGTCATCCTTGGATGACTTTATTGCTGACTTAAGCAAGACAAGCTCACTCAAATAGGTAGACTAAATTCTTCCACATCTCATGCCTTAATTGTGAGTGATGATAAATAGAAGGATTACATTAGTAAAGAGAAGAAATAGAATAAAAAGGACCAGAGCAAACAAAGCATCAAAAATATGATGCTAATCTAAAATAATCAAAATAATCTTCTTCAAACAAAAAATCCAAGAAATATCGACTCACATGTGGCTATTATAAGAAATCCAAGCATGATGAAGCCAAATACATGAAGAAACATATTGACCAACTGACAAAAATGCTCAAAAAGCACAGTATCAATGTCCTTGATTCTTCCACTTAGGGTTCATTAACATAGGGGTCTTCTAAGGCCAAAAATAGCAAAAAGGGCAAAGATAAGGGTAGAGCACTTGTTGTAGTTACATTCCATCCTTCCACATGGATTATTGATTATGGTGTATCACATCACATGGCTTCATCATAAGACATGTTCTCATCCTTAGAGCCTTGTTATATGCCTTCCATTTTATTAAATGATGATACTTCCATAAAAGTTAGTGGGAGTGGATCTATTGAAGTGAATTATGAGACATTTCATTATGTTATATGTACTCCCTCTTTATCTACCAATCTCCTATCTATTTATCAAATCAATCACATTGGTTCAGGTAAGAGATTTGAGTTCACACCTAATTCTATAATTGTTAAGGAAACTAATAGTGACTCCATTATTGTATTTGGGAAAGCAGGTCACCAATCTAGGTTGTATAATTTATCACATTTTACTCTTGATCAATCCTCTACTTCATTTCTCATTATTTCAAATCAAGAGAGTAAACTATGGCATGAGAAATTTAGCCATCTCAATTATTACTACCTAGAGCAACACAATCATCAAGACATGGTTTCAAGGTTGCCACGAGTCAAGTTTTCTAATAGAGTGTTTTAGGGTTGCATTCTTGGTGAGCATCTAGAGGAGAAGCATGACAAAGGCAAATCATGAAGATCTAAACAAATATTGAATATTGTTCATGGTGACATTATTAGCCCATTTCCAAAACCTTCATTCAATAGGACTAAATACATGCTTACTTTCATCGATGTATTTTTGAGGTATACTTGGGTGTACTTTTCAAAGCAAAAATGTGAGATCTTTGATATTTTTTTGGACTTCAAGGCACTTGTAGAGAAATATCCAGGTAAAGACATAAATTTTTTGCACATGATAATGGTAGTGAGCATATAAGTAACCATTTTGAGTAATTTTATACAGTAGAGGGGATTAAACATCAGTGTACAATTCCATATATGCTTTGGTAGAATGGTGTTACAAAGTGCAAGAACAGCTCTTTGAAGGAAATAGCAAACTTTATACTGCACTCCAAGTCTCTTATACCTTCGTATTATGCCAAGGCCATCAACTATGATTTTTATATCCAAAATCAAGTTCCTTTTAATGCATTGAAGAGAGTCAATCCTTTTGAATCTTGGAAAAGTTAAAAGCCTATAGTTGAGAACTTATAAATGTTTGGATCTCTTACTATGGCCCACATTCCCAAGAAGACATGTAAGGCATTAGAACCTCAAAGTTAGTATTGTATATTCATTGGATATCCTAAGGGTGTTAAGGGATATAAGCTTCTCCATCCCACCACTCATGATTTTTTCATTGATAGGAGTGTTCATTTTATAAAGTGTCCTTCAGAATCTACTCTTGACACATCTCACTCTTCCTTAGATACACTTGGATTTGATGATGATTTTGATTATTTAGATCTAACTAATCAACCTTCTAATGATCTTGATTCTTCTTCTAGTTCTGATGATGAAATTAGTGATAAGGATTCCCATCCTCCTAGATTATCTTTAGATGATGAGGAATCTCCTCCTAACTCTCTAATAACTTGTCCTCTTTGGGATATAAATTCACTGGAAAGAGTTAGCTAATGGGTTGGAGTTCCATCAGATAAAAATCAAACCCATTCATGATTTCAAGATGCCCCACATGCTTTCATTGCATCTACTTCTAATCTAAAATCATCTCATGAGGAATCAAGGACTCCTAAGTGGGATGCTTCTATTAAAGAAGAATATAGTTACTTGTAGAGGAACAATGCTTGGGATCTTGTCCTACCTCCTAAGGGAAGAAAACTTATTTGATGTAGGTGGATCTACCAAACACAATTTATAGTAGATGGGTTTGTAGAGAATTTTAAATAAAATTTGGTAGTAAAGGATTTTTCTCAGGTACCTAACATTAATTATACTAGGACCTTCACCCTAATTACCAAAATGAACTCAATCTGACTCACTCTCACTATTACCACAGCACATCATTGGGATGTTCATCAAATGGATGTGAAGAGTGCCTTTATGGTGACCTCAAAGAGGACATATATATGGAGCAACCATAAGGATTTATGAAAGATTATTCCTTAGTTTTCAAACTTATAAAATCTAACTATGGCCTTAAATAAGCTCCTCAATCTTGGTATGCCAAGATGGACTCCTTTATTATTTTGATTGGGTTCACCAGATGCTATTCTGATCTGAATATCTACATGTCATGGCAAGATGATTCACTATTAATTTTGGTTCTCTGCATGGATGACCTATTAATCACATATATTTATTCATCCACCATCATAGTATTAAAAACTATTTTATTTGGTAGGTTTTCAATGACTGGCTTGGGCTTGTTGCACTACTTCCTCAGGATTTAAATTTCTAAATTTGACTCTAGGATCACTATTACCCAATCCAAGTATGCTCTTGATTTACTTACATGGTTTAACATGGTTTATTGTAATCTATCTCTTAATCCTTTTCTATCTGGTGTAAAGCTTGATGTTGATTGTCCATCTCCATTAGTTAAAGTTACCTTGTATCAACAATTTGTTCATAGTCTCATCTATCATATGCACACTAGCCCTGGCCTTTCATATACAATGGGCATGGTATCCAAATTCATGTAAGAACCACATGAGCTATGTTGGAAAGTAGCTAATAAAATAATCCACTACATTTAGGGTACTCATTGTTTTTGGATTCACTATAGAGTGGGCATAGACATTGACTTGGTTGGTTATAAAAATTTAGATTGGGCTAGCGACATTCAAAATTATAATTCTAGTTTAGGCTATAGTTTGTCCCTCAATTTAGGTCTAATTATTTGGTCAAATAAGAATAATAATGATATTGATTTATCTTCTACAAAGGTAATATTTATAAGAGATATTAATGCTACCACTAAGGATATTTGGCTTTAGGGGATTCTCACTAAGTTTGGCCCAGTTTAGATGACCAGTATTCATCTTCTATGGCAACCAAAAAACAATTTAGATCTATAAAAAATTAGTCCTCCATCAATGGACCAAGCATATCAAGATTAATATGGATTTAATTCAATATCTCATCTATGAGTAGGTCATTGATCTCTGTTACATATAGACAATGGAGCAAATTATAGATATATTCACCAAACCTTTCACTGAGAGCAAGTATCTTCATTTATAGGCTGTTCTTGGGGTTTGAGTAGCTTCATCTTCTTCCTCCTCTAGTATATTATCTCTATGTACTTGGGTACCTCATCAGACCTTTATGTCAGGACCCAATTCTTCTACCCACCTAAACTATGCTTAAGGGGGGTGTTGGTGTAGACTTTTATCCCAATAAGTTTTGTCTACACAGTCTAGTCAACTTGCTTAGGTTTAATAAACGTCCTTAAGGGGAAAATAATCCCACATGTATGAGGATGGTGGGACTTGTCTATTTTCTACCTTTAAGGAACCTTCCTATGTAATTTTTAGCTAATGCTTATTAATGCACTTTTCTTATTATGAAGACTAACTTCTTCCTTTGGATTGTTCCTTTGGATTTCACTACTCTATATGGGTTTTCTTCATGTATTAGATATTATCCAATAGATTCTCAAGTGTGTCCCACTCTGAAAAATATACACTTATTTGGGTTCAGGGAGATTTCATGATCTTTGCATCTCTATAATATTACTCTCAAATCTTTCATGTGATCTTCCTAGTTCTTGAAAAAAACAATTAGACCATCCATGTATATAACTAAGCATTTGCCAATAATATCCTTAAATGTAATAGCCATGGCATGTTGGAAGGTGGCACCCGCATTGATAGGCTAAATATAATACTTTTGTATCCAAATATACCCCACTTTATTATGAATGATGTCTTGATTCAGTCCTCATAGTTGACCATTACCTGATTATACCCTAAATATCTATTGAGAAACAACATTATTTGAGAGTCATTCACTATTTTTAAGACTTCATATAGTGAAAGTAGGGGGTAATTATCTTGTTCTGATGCTTTGTTTAATTTGTGAAAATATACACACAACCTTATCTCTTTGATTTTATTTTGAACTAACACCAAATTAGCCACCCATTTAGAGTGCTTGATAGGAAAGATGATTCTTGCTAAGATAATTTTCTACACTTATTTGAATATCAATAGTTCCAGCTACAAATTCACTAGATTTTGCCTCTGATGGAATAGTTTGACTCTCAGCTTGAGAGGTATAGTATGCATGAGAATGGAAGTGTTAAACACTTTCAAGTCTTCATACCTCCATGATATAACATCTTTGAAGTTTTTTATGTTTGAGTATATATCATGCTTAGAAGCACATGTTTTGATTCATTTTCTTTACCTAGATTGTAATGTTGGTGCAGCATACCTTTGGTAGGGGCTAATTTATCCTTTTCACCTTGGTAATCTATGTTAAATAGTCATTCTAGTGAGACCATATGCTTGGGTATATTGTTGGTCTTCAAATTTATTACACCTTCCTCATCTAGTTTAAACTCTTCTTTACCATCTTCATCAATGATTTGGGACTCAAATAATTAGTGTTTGTGATGAGATTAGTGATATGTTGACCATCATTAAATATTTGAAAGTTCCTGATACTATCAAGAATGGAAGGATTAGAGACTAACTCTACTGATAACCTTCTTAACCTAGAGTTAACTATAGGTTCCAAAGTACTCCCAATTATTACCAATGCATTTAGCATATAATTTTTCTATGAGGCAATATTTGAATATTGAATGCATTGAAATCCTATATCAAGTTCCATACTTGGTTATAGTATCTAGATAAGCACTTGTCATTATAAGTGTATTAGATTCTTACTTGTTTGACCACCAATTTTAAGTCACCAATTACCTTAAGATTCTTGACTTTCTTCCTCAGAGCAAATTAGATAATATGAATTAGTACCTCATGTTCAATGATGTTGTTTGTGAAAGCAAAATATAGGTGAAATATAGATAAGTATGAATTCCCTAGTGGTTTGATGAGCTCAACACCATCACTACACCCACTCTTGGACTTAGACCCATCTAGAAGTGATTTGCAACTGTGTATGTAGGATTATGATAAGTAGGTGTTGTTTCCATATTGATCTCTCTATTAGTTTTCTCAAATTCTAGTGGGTACACGTTTGATTTATCAACTAATAAGACCCTTCTGGTTAGATCCTCAATGGTATAAGTAGGTATAAGGATATCAAAAATGGTTATTTTCTTATCTAAAGATATTACATGTCCTTTATTTTCACTTTGATCAGCTAGTTTCACATCCTCATATGTTATGGCAATGCTACATACTGATGGTATCTCATATGCACAGAGGATATTATCCTTATCTAGATAATCTAACTCCTCAAATTTTGATTTTCATTACAAATACAACATGTTAATGGAGAGTTTCTTATAATTTGTTGCTTATTTCCAAAGTGCATATACCTTGAGTTCAAACTTTTCAAATAGTATTTCCTTCATTTTTTTTATACACTATGATCATGTGAGTCATTTATTGTTCATGCTCAATTATGATCTAATTGGTTATGCCTTACCATAGGATCCACATGTGAGATAATTTAGTTTCCATGTATTTGTTCAATGTTTTCGACCAATCTCATCTTAGGAACATATCATAAGCATCAAGTATATTCAGTACCTGAATATCAATAAATTGTTGCATAATAGGGTCAGATTCCAATGATATATGGATGTGGTTCAACTCATTGACATCCTCAACCTATGATTTTTATAATCTAACAACTTTTCTATTTGAATTTTTAGGAGTCAAACCTAATTACTGGAAAACTATATATGACATCACATTGCTAGAATCACTTGAATCCACCAAACATTTATGTAAGTTTTACTAAAAATATAGATTGTTAGGAGGAAAAGAGGGGTTTCATATTTTTATTTATAAATTATAACATGGGCATCGATTATCATATTGGATTCTTTCCCTTTAGAAGTAGACAATTCTTTAAATAACATGTATTTCTAGTTAGAAATTTGGATCAAGTCAAACATTTTATATTGGCCTTAATTCATTTCAAGTTATCTATAATTTTATATCCTTGTTTACTTGGTTCCACTAGTTTGTCAATTTATGGATGTGTATAGTTTTTATTGGGTTCATAAGAGGTTTTAGGTCCTTTAGGTGGAAACAGCTTGTTACTTGAGTTCTCATCAGGTGGAATTTGAGTGTTGTTCAAAGGATTAGAGGTAGTCAGCAAACCTTAGAACTTACTCCTCAACTAGTTGTTGTTTCCATTTTGAAATTGTTTAAATGCATGGACCTCATCCAATTTATCTTTAGGCTTGTTATTTATTTCATAATACACCCTTATTATTACAATAATTAGGGAACCTCTCTTTTTTGCCTTTTGCTTTGCTCTCTCTTACACTCATGACTCATTGGTCTCAGCAACATAAGTTAACTTGATGGTTTGTCTCAATTTTCATGCTAAACTAGGACCTAAAACCATCACCATTATAAATACCATATCTATGCAAGTCAACTTTGAATTTTACACTTGGCATAAAAATGGAGATTTGACCTCCCAATTTACATTTGAAGCTTGGTTGTCTTAGCTCTCTTAGATTTCTTACCCTAATATATAAGGTCACTTTGATATCAATGCCCTTCAATCTCCTAAACCATATCCCATTATGACAACTAGGTCTAAATAATAAAGTTTCATATATACAACTTGGCCTTGAAGTGGAGTTTTGTTGCACTTATACTCATGTGGCATTCTATCTTACCAACTCTGTTAGCTCCCTATAGCTGCTTTAGGGGGTAACTTTTATTTTTTTGTATTTTGGAACTTTAATACATATTCCATATTATATGCCTCACTTGTGTGTATAAGTTTCTTATTTTACTCTTTCAGTGTAAACACATTTTTGACACACTTATCCCACTTGTTGGGTCTCTAGTACAAATGTTCACTAGCTTGTTGAGATCTCTCAACTTGTCCCATGGATAATTTTGGTTTTTTTTACCATTTCAACCTCCATAACTTACTCATCATCTTCATCGAGGTCATTCAAGTAAGTTTCATATTTGGCACTTTTCTCTTAAATGACTCTTTGATACTCATATTGTACTTGCAAGATCCCACTTTGCCTAGTAAAAAAATGTCAATTTCTCTATTTTGGTCTACTAAATTCGAATTTGCATGTCCAGTTATAATCAGGCTTCCTAGGATGTTTTTGGACTAAGTGTCAAAATATAACTCCTTAGACTTAATCAGGTCCTCAAACCTTGATTAGGTCTTAGAAGGGGGTCACTTTATATATTCCCTTTATTTTTTAGGCTTTTAATTTCAATTAGTTTGCATGATAGGATAAGATCATTTTCCTTTGCATTTTAGGATTTTTCCCTGAATGGGTCTCTAAGCATGTTTTCAAGCTTTTTCCCCCATAGTTCACCATCAAGTTTTATTTGACTAGCGATCTTTTTTGTTATATGGGGATGGATCCCCAATTAAGTCAAGGCCATCCTCGACTATGCCTTTTCATTGTAATCGAGGTCTAAAGCCCTGACTAGGTCATCAAGGATCTTGGGACTTATTCCCTTTGATAATTAGGGCTTTGCCCATTGTCTCCCTAACAACACCTTCATCAATATTTTTTATCCCCAACCCCCAATCAACTTTTCATATGGGCTTTGATCCCCCTAACAACATGACTAGGTTTTATAGCTTGTAAAGGCCCAAATACGTGGTAAGACTATCATTGAATAGTGAAGACCAAATTAGGGGTCCTAAGCCTAATTAGGTATTGGGCCCCCCAAACCAATTTACTGCCAATTTTTAATTTGAAACATGTAGTGTTATTCAAAAAATGAAGTGAGATTAGGTCTATGAGCATTTCAAAGTGTCCCTAGGTGCATCTTAGGCTATATAGACCTAACAAGAATGTGGAAATACATTTTTTTAAGTGAATAGTAACATTAAAATTAAAACTAAATGTTTTCCCAAAGCCTGAATAGGTTTAATAGGAGATATTTTTGCCTACCTTTCATTATTTGAGCATAACTTTGATCTAGGTGTCAAAAATTGAAATAGTTCACATTGTCAAAAATTTAGTTTTGACCTAGACGTAACGATGATCTTAATGCTATGTTATTCCTCCTAGTTAAAACATATTCATTTTTTATATGCATGTGCACTATTTAATCTCTTTAGTTCACTTTTTTGACTTGGTTTTTGTCTTGACTTACTTATTAATAATGAAAGTGATATGATTTTAAATAAGAGGAAGTAGTTGAGGCATAAATGGTGATAGTTGGGCAGTTTGGAGGGAAAAATACTCCCTTGGAAGGCCCCTATTTATATATAATTGCTGCATTTTACTCTCAAAGGGTTGGATTTTTCTCCTCACACATGATATTTGTCTAGCCCCTTTTCATTTTTCATGCATTTTTCAATTTTATAGTGTAATTTCTCTCCCTCAACTCCTCTCCTATCATTATGCTAGAAAATGTTGAAGAGTGATTATAATGAACTCACATTGGTTATCAAAATGATGTATTGTTGATCAATATAAAGACTTCGATCTATTTGCTTTAATTTTCATGTGTGAATGGTGATTCTTATTATTATTTCCTTGTTTGTTCCTCTTAGAAGGTTGTACTAGCTTTGAATTTGATTGTGCAAGCATTGATTAGATCAAAGACCAATTAGTGGAGTTATTTTGATCTTTATCTCAAATTTTTCAACATTATTGTATGCTTTTATTTTCTTTCCCTTTTCATTTTCTTTCACTTTTATTTTAATCAATTGTTAGCTTAGGGTTTTATAGCAATATATGCTTGAATGAATATCAATCTTATTGTATATCTGTCCATTATCATTTCATTATTGTTGAATAGGTTTAATCAATGGAATGAATGGAAAATTAGCCATAACACATTGAATAAAACCTTACACATGTTTATTTAATTTATTGGGAAAGTTTGAAATGCTATTTTGTTTGTTTATGTTCCACAATTTTTATGGCATAAAAAATAAATGAATGCAAACCTTATCCCTACCAACATGATATAAAACCCATTTGGAATTAAAGAACAAAAACATTGTGTTTTACATTGTTCAAGTACCTAAAACCCACCGAATTGAAGTTCAAATTCTAAAAGATAGGTTTAACCAGTAAAGGCCCCTTGAATGGAATGTTTAGAATGAGCCACTAAGTGAAGATTAGTGCATCTAGACCAGGTAGATATAAACCTTAGGGAGATTATCTATAATCTCCTTTCAATAGAGATGAGTCATGAGATGAACCTAAAATATTGGTGTGTGCCAAAATTCATGTCAATAATGCTCATTTTCACTCTCAAATGGAAACTCATAAGTCTCCAAGACTAGAATTGTATCAAGGTTTCCTCCACCTTGGTTTGGCTATCATTGTCAGGTATAGACACTATCTCAAGGTTGTTCATATCCTTCTATAAGAGGTTTGGGTCAAGATTGAAATGGGCACAATTGATTTTAGTGTGATCAATCATGTTTTGCAACCTATACTAGGTGGGTAATACCAAGTCAACTACATGCATTGAGTTTGAGGCATTATTATTGTTTTAATTTACATTGTCAAATGGGCTAAGCACTCATCCATTATTAGGCCTTATGTTCCATTTCCTATTGGTTATTTTAAATTTTAATTTCTTATTTTTTTGGTTTTATGCACATTTTGGTGAGAATTTTGAGGCACTTTCCTATGTAAATTAACCATGTCGTTCATCAACCTTTGAACCATATGTTGTAAGTTTGCTTCTTCAAGGTTCATTCTAACACTCAGTTGATTTCCCATTTAAAGTTGTGGGTTAGTCATAGGTGTATTATAATTTATAAATATATGGGTAGCATGATGTGTTTGGTTATGGGAATTGTTGACAAGCATCTATTTTTTTAGAAATGATGGGACAACTTGTTGGTTTCTAGTAGAGGCAATATAATCATTCATGTTAATCATGGGAGTAATGTTGTTGTATACAATGGGAACAAGTTGTTGACTATTTACCTATGGAAAAATGTGATTTGGATGCATGTAAGGTTGAATATTAATCATTTAATTCATAGGCATTATGATATACACCAGATTTGGGCTCGAATACATAGCACCTAGGATTGGATTCATTAATAGAATGTTATATTGAAGAGCCTAGTTAATCATTGGAGTTTGGTTGTATGCACTAGTTTGACCTAATGATAGTAAAGGAAAAATACATATCTTTATGGAACCATATATTGTTTGATATTTACATCTTCATTTTAAGCCAATGTCGAGGATGTAAGTATTGTCGGGGTTCTCTTAAGAAACATGGAAGTCATGGATTCCAATGCCCTTAGGTAGTTTTAGATGGCATCCACTTCCATATACATGTAGGGGTAAATAAATATTTGGTATAACTTGTGTAAATGTGTGTTTAAGACACTCATTGGTTCATTCGGTTCCCTATAAGAAGTAATAAAGTGATGGCACAAGATAGCTAGATTAATGGGTAGCCTAAAGTGATTGGTAAACACTATTTCTAAATCAACCCAAGAGGTGATAGACTCATTTAGAAATCCAAGGTACCAAGTGTAATAAAATCATCCCAAAGAGTAAGTAAATAAGTATAAATTAACATCCTTGTATTGAACTTGAGTTCAGATAAGGGCATCTTTGAATGCCTAGATGTGCTCTTCAATGGTTTGAATCCCACTAGGTATGTACTTTGGGCAGAACTTGTCAGAATTCTTTGGTAAGTCATTGGTAGGACATGGAACATTCACAAGACATATGCCTCCACTAACCAAACAATATTAACCACTATTGGTGGGTTTTTAGGGGGGGAAAGTTATCAATGGTTGTAGGTGAGCTACTGACTAAGTGGATTTGTCTAGTTTTTAGTTTTCCTTTGATTGATCTTAGTTTTTGATGTTTATTAAGCTCAAGTAACTCAAATTTATCCCAAATAAGCTTTTATATAGTGGGGATTCACCTATTATCCAATTTAAATTGTAGAATCTTTACGTATGGCCAATGCTCCTAAGTGTTCAAATTTAGATTTTTGTTTAAAAAAATAAGTTTGATTTATTGGAAGCACTCTTTCTAGTGCCAAAATTATTGGCATATTATTTGGCACAACAACACCAATGTTGGGATTTAATGGTAGTGAAACAGTTTAGCCTCTCCTAAAAGGATTCCAGTGTAGGTGGGTCTCCCTAAGGTCTATATCCTCCAGGTCATGGTGCACTAATCTTCACTCAGTTATGTGTTGTAGATGGTTCAAATTTAAGGGTCCTACTAGTGTGAAATAAAAATATCAATTTTAAAAGTGTTATGATCCTTAAATAAATTAGATATTAATTATAGCTTCATTATTTACTCAACTTGTTTCTAAGAAGATATTAAAAATAACAAAATAGGCACATACATTTGCCCAAATTCAAAGTTAGGTTTTAGATTAAAAAATAGTTGAAAATGAAAACTTTAATTATTCATTCCCATGCATTTAGTCATTCAATAGTGTGGCAATAAAGTGATAATGAAATAAATCAAGCAATCGAGATAAATGAGTAAAAACATATTACTATCAAATGAAACCTAGTTTAACTAGATTTGATTAAAAAGGAAAAGAGAGTGAAAAGGGGAAAAAATCCTATAATATTGAAGGATAAATCCATAATTTTTTATTGGTAAACTCCACATACTGGTCTCTTCCCTAATCAGGTGCACATAATCATGAACAAAGTTGGTGCATACACCAAAGGGAATTAAATAATGAAATAAATGCTCACAACCACCATAAAAATGTGCAAATTAGAAGTAATAAATTAAGATCCTTCTAATAATATAAATATTCATGTAGACAATCCATTACAAGTTCAACATGATTGATAGATCAAAATTTCACCAGCTTAGTTGCAAGGTTACAAAAGAGGCATAAGATAATACATTATAAAATTAAAAATAGTGATCGACTTTGAGTGTTTTGGAGCATCAAAAATATAACCCTTACAATGGGTAGGGTTGATATTATTTATAGACTTCTCATTGATTCATTTCCCACCCAAACTCTCACTTTCTTTTCCATTCCTACCACTTTGCCTTTTCGCTCCATTTTAACCTAAAAATACAAAAAATATGTTACTTTTTACAATTAAAATCTTTCCAAAAAACTTATGAACTTTAAACATTAAAATCTCACTACACAAAAATAATTTTTGGAATTGGAGGCAATGTTATGTCTACATCAGAGTCATTTTTCTAATGAGTCTAATGATTATGAAATGGGTTAGCAGGGACAAAGGTATGGCTAAAAAATGATCAGGGGGTCAAAAAGGGCAATTAGTGGACCTATTTGGGTCAAGAAAGTGTAAAACTCAATTGCAAGTATATTTTTGACTCAAGTCAATTTGGGTTAAATTGGTGGGATCAAAATGGTTTCAATAGGAATATATTTTTGGTGGTGTAAATAGTTTCTAAAATGGGCTAACGAGGTGAAAGTTATGCCCTCTAGAGTGACAAGTAGTCTAAGCAACTTGATGGGAAGAAATGGACCCCAGGGATTCTAATTTATCATTGACATGTATATTTTCAAATTAATGAGTAATTTTGAAAAAATCCCAATTATAATCAACCTTTAAATTTTAAATCAAACTAGAGATCACTTGGCATGAGTCTCTAAACCAAAAGGATCATTTTCTTTTTTTGAACTGGCCTTGCCTTTGGTAGGAAAGATCAAATGTTAAAACTCAAGAATTGGTAAGAAAGTCAAAAATTTAAATTTGAGGGGGAAAAACTAAATTAGGGTCTAGACCCTAAAAGTACATTGAGGGCCTTTGACCATCATCATTTATTTATTATCTGGGGATAAATGCCCAAATGAATTAAAATACGGCCTCAAGATCCCTAACAAACTAGTCAAGGTTGGGCCCCTAATTAGCACTATAAATCCCATCAGGGATGGTCCTCAACCTAATTAGGGATCCATCCCTGATTTAAACTACATTCACCCTTGTTGAAGCCTCAAGACCTAAGTAGGTTTCAAAACCTAGATATATACTAAGTGTTTGCCTAAGACATACCTATAACCTAATCAGGTAATCTAAGCTCAGATAGAACTAAATGCACCCCAACCTAGGAACTAAGGCCTAATTAGATATTTTTATCCAAATACAACTAGACAACCCCTACTCAACACTCACATGAGCTACCCAAGGTTTTAAACCTTGATTAGAACTATGAAGACCCTCACTCACTCTCCCTATACTTAATCATGAACCAAAGCCTGATTATAATAGCTAGACCTAATTGGTACTATTAAGTCTAATTATAATTGTGTTTTAAACAAAAGAATTGCCAAGACCTATTCAATATTTCAAAGCCTAATTAGATATATACCTTCATAATTTTAAAATAAATGCAAAACCACCCTAAACTTTACCTTTCAGACTTGCTCATCACAATGGGATAGCTTTCAGGAGCCATAATGGCACAAAAAGTGAGGTGACCTCTTAGGACATCCTAAGAGAGATAAGAGATCTAAGAGAATTGGGTTTAAAATAAAAATTTATAGGTTAATTTTGTACTTACATGCTAAGTGTTATATATGAAATTTTATCATATGAACATGGTATTTTTAATGGTGATGATTTTGGGACCTAGTTTGGCATACAAATAAAGACAAACTACCAAGGTAAATTAAGAATGCTGAAACCAATGAGCCATAAGTGCAAGAAAGAGAAGCTAAAAAATAAAAATAGGTTCTTAATTCTTGTAAATATTAAGGTGTGTTGTGCAATCAATAAAAAATCTATCTATATACGTTTGTGTGATTAATTTTGAAAGTTAATTATTGAGTTCTATTTGTCAAGGTGTCATGCAGATGACTTCTAATTAACAAAACATATTCTTGCACATGCACTAGATATCAATTAGATAATAAAGGGGGAATGGGTTAGTAAGGATAGTTGAGTTGGCCTCATAAACCATTGTAATTGAGTGTTACTTATATAGCCTAAATGGGCCTTAGGCTGATGTAGTTATCCCTCACAGAGTGATTGTGTAATTTATGGTGATGTAATTAGAATACTTTTATCTATACAAAAAATGATTGACAATATATTATTTTGACCTAGAATAAACAATATTCAGACTTGGATATAGACTGTTAAAATGTTACAAAATGGGGATAGGAAAAAATAGTGTTCTTTTGCTCAGTGTGCAGTGCTTTTACAAGAGAGATCTAGTGGGGTGCATTGAGTAGCCTTGATGTGATTTTATAGTATAATATTTGGAATAATTTCACTAACCAACTTTACCAAACCCATGGGAGAGTCATTGTAAAAATTAACCATTGGAGAATGGGAGCCAATATTGCACTAGGGGATAAGGCCGTAGTGTAGGCTTGTCTGACTAGTGCAGACTTATCCTAGAAGACCAAAAACTATTGGGATGTGTATTAAAGGATCCTATAGCTTGAATAGGGATGAATTAAATTTAAAAAGCTATGTATTCATGATATTTTCAATGTATACAAGATGGTGAAGGCTCTCTTATAGATTGTTAGTTAGTGAAGAGGTGAATATACCAAGTAGGGGTAAAGATGTCCAAAAAAACATTGTCAAACACTTAATAATTAATTTTTATGTGTCTACATTTTCCCCCACTAAACTAAATTATGTGTTAACATGAGTCTATATACACAATTTATCTTTGAATGTGAATCTTGATTATGCCATATGCCTTAATATAAGAACTTGCAATAATGCCATTGAAAGTAATAATTTTTAAAATTGAAAAATTGAGATTTACTATTTTTAAATTAAAAAATTAAGATTTACTACTTTCAAATTAAAAATGTATCAAGGAGGATATGTAATCTAATTTCCATGGACATAATAATAAATCAAAATCATATCTTACCATATAAGAAAATAAGAGCGCAAAGCAAAGCATGGAGTAAATAAAACTAGTATAGATCAATCATATGTATGAATATCATTGTTAAAAAGTAACATATTTCATGAAATACATTTTTAAAGTATAAATGTGTAATGACACATTTTTATGATAAGCAGCTCATCATGGTATAGAGGTTGTGAATAGATACAAGCTTTAAAAGTGTTAAAAGTGTTGGGTAATAAGGAAAGCCCAACATCAAAGAATCATGTGAAATTATGTCTTGTATCACACTAAAGTACCTCATGACAAGCATTGTGAATTGAAATATGTAATATGTTATCTATTTAATGTAGATTCAATAAGATATAAAAAATAATTAGTTAGCAGTATTTCAAAATCTTTAGGCCCAGATTTTGAATTTTTGAAAATATTTTGATTTTTTTTTTTAATTTTGAAACATTTTTTAAATTTTGTAAAATATATGAATTTTTATTTTAAAATATTTGAATGTTATAAGAGATTTGAAAATAGGTTCTAAAAAATAAGGTTTTTTGAAAATAGAGGAAGTAGGAGGGATTCGAACAATCCTCAACAATGTGTAAAAGTGTAGTATGATAAAAAGAGATGTAAGCCAATGTGCCCCCATTTTATATGTAACTTGAAGTCATAAAAATGTATCATGAATTATTTTTATATATAATAATGTACATGCTCCTCAAATGGGAAGAAGTTAAATGTGCCCATTTAAAAAGTAGCAATATGAGATCATGGAAGTACCATAAGTGTAAGGTGTGAAACAGTAATCAAGTAGAGTGAAATAGATATAAGTGTTTTATATTGTTTGAATCAAGTGGAAAATTTAAGGAGTAAGTAACCAAAGTGAAAAAAAAAATCAAGAGCTAGAAGAATGCTTGGATAAGGGATAGAATAAATAGCAATGAAATAAAAGTGAAAGAATTATGGAGTTGTTAAGATAATTTATAATTAAATGGAAAAAAGAAAGGAAAATACTCAAAGGATGTTTTATTTCTTTCAAATGTAATATTTGGTTCATATCTTGCACAATCAATATCATTTGGCTCATACCAATTTTTTGTATTATTAGGATCATTATAAATAATGTAACCATTATCATAGGAGAAAGTTATCTTATTAGGTTGTGCTTGAGATTGTGAGATGCAATTTTGATTATAGTTTGTATTTATGTATGATAAACTCATTTCACCATAGATTTAATTTTCTTTTTTAATGTGCATCATTGATGAAAAGGTTGAGAACTACGTTAAATTTTGAAATCTCGATGTTTCGAGCCCAATGCGTGGCCCATCCTCAAAATAAGTAAGAAGAATAAAATCAAAATATGTTTGATGATAATATGATAAAAATGCCACAAATAAAATCCATAAATAATATAAGATATTAAACCAAGGAATGGGTTGGTAGCAAAGAAGTATCCTAAGTTTGACCAAAGTTATGATTCTTGATATGTTGAATGATCAACTTTCAATTTACACTAAGCCTCCAACCATCATCTAGTTATGTTCATAATGGTGTGATTCATAGGTATGATCCTTGTTATGAATCCATTTTAAGTACTATCTGATGCAGGAGCATCTTGGGAGTACTTAGATGTGATAGGAATATGAATAAAGGTTTCCCTCCAAGACATTGTAATTCAAAAATTCAAATCATGTACACTTCTCAAGAGGAGAAGGATAGGCCTATTTGAGTATTGTAAAGGTCAAATTTAGTTATTGACAACCTTGTTACCATGTAAAATCAGGAGATTCAAACCATAAGTGGCGTAGGTTAGATGATAGTTGAGAAATTCTATGTTTAAAAGCATATTGTTGAGCCTTTTTAGGAGTTGGTTGAGTAGTGTTAGTAGTAAATTAGGACTATTTCAATAATGAGACCAAGTTTAGGGGCAAGTCCAAAAAAAGGACTGCATATTGATAATTGTAACAGTTTTGATGAGAGTAATGTTTGCATATCAATCATAATATATTTTGTGTCTAAATCTATATATGTTTAGTTGGGTGACTGTCTATTTGAACTGAGTTGTGAATGACTACATAGACATGGCTTTTATTCTTTATCAGATCTGTGGATTGAGTCTTGATCTGGGAATTGTTCATGATGTTTGTGTTTTCTAAGCTGAAATTTAGTAGCCATCTGGAACATTTCTTTATTACCAGTCAATTTTGTTTTAAAGGGTTTTTCTAGCAGGAACTTTTGTTTGGAAGGGATCGGTTTTGTTATGGTCGACAGAGGCGTCTGGATGATTGGATTTTTGATATATTCTGTGAAATTTGTGAAAGTTTTGTTGAATAGTCAACAATTGGTGAAATTTCTATTAAATTTTTGACAGTTGGGGAAGTTTTTGTTAAATGCCTGAGAATTAATCAGGGTTGATTTTGGATTAAAGTTTTGTCAAATATGTTAGAAGTAGTCAGAGATTTGAAGGGTTTTATGTTTAGATTTCTTGTTTTGATACAAAGATATAGAGAAATGAAATCAATCTTAGGTTTGACGATGGATCTTTGAGTCTTGTGACATCTGGTTGATAAGTCCGTCAAATGTTGTGCATATGATCGATTTGGTAGTAGGGATTCAGATTTTGACAATATCTTTGTATGAATTTGAAGAGTTTGACTGAAAAAAATTAAAAAAATGTGATGAAATATTGACAGATCATCGTTGGATCAAGGATTGAGGCCCAAGGATAAGTATGACTGTAATGGGTTGAAGTAGCAAACTAGGCAAGTACGTCTTCCTTTTATTTTGCAATGCCAAGTCGAGATAATTAGCATTGTAGGAGAATTTTGTATTATTCAAACTGAGTATGTTTGAATTAGAATTCTGAGAACAAGTGAGGTAACTACATCATTTTGGTATTTAAATGATAGTCCCAACCTATGGGATCCGTGGAAGGCTCAGAAAGGTAAATCAAAGAAGGTTAAGAAGGAAGCCAAATCCACTATTGTAGAAGAAGGCACAGATAACAGTTTTGGATTACTGATAAAGAAAAGGAAGTTAAAGGGTGACTCAGAGTTTTGTGAAGAAGGTTAATGCACCATAGCATTCAAATTCTCCATTCCTCAAGCTTTCCAGATTCTACGGACTCTGTAGGATTCATAACTATGGACTCTGCAGGGTCATGTTTCTAATTTTGTCTTTGGATTATTGATGCTTGGCTCTTTACAGTTGTAGTATTTGATCATCCTATTGGGATTGTAAAAGTCTTTGGAGACAGCGATTGGATTGGGATGTTAATAAGGTGGATTCGAATCTCACTGTGCCTAGATAGATTGATTTTGGGATAGATTTGTGAGGAGAGTTTTTTTAAGAAGGAATATAATGGAAGGGAAGATGATGATGATTTGAATATCAGTCCAAGCCCAGTGCATCAATTTGGTATCAGGAAATTTAAAGTCAGCATTCCATCATTTGGTATCAGAGCTAGTAACCTCCTGGAAAAAGGAAAATTTTGTACTCTTCTAATCAGTTTTTGCAGAGATAATGTACTTTGTGAAGTTGCAAATAGAAGAAAAAAAAAGTTTGCAGTGATTGAAGCAAGTGAAGAAGGTAATAAGAAAGTTATTGACAAGTTGTTTTCAAGCTCTTTAAAGACTAATTATTGTTGCAGTGAAGAAGTTGCAGGTTCAAGGCAGTCAAGCCATTGAGGCTTAAGAGGAGAAGAAGCCAAGGAAGGATTAGTGAAGATCCAAGAAGAAGCTTGGATAGTTTGCCAAAAGACTAAGGTGAAATAGACATAGGTGAGGTAAAGGATGGAGTTTGAAGAATTGAGAAGAGTGATAGAAGGACTGCCTAGAAGAAACATGAACCAGATAAAGAGAGAGAAACAAGAAAGAGAAAAAAAAAGAGACAAAGAGAGAAAGAGTACCAAAGAGAAGTGAATGAGATGAAAGAAAGGATAGCCATGATAAAAACCATGGTAGAAAATATGCAAAACCCATGGCAAGGATGTGTAATGAAGAAGAAAAGAGTAAGATGGCCAATTAGATTAGTGATGGAAAGAAGAAGAAGAATAAGAATGCTAAGAGTTTCCTTAAGGAGAGAGATGAAGAAGTATAAAAAAAAGGATAAGCTCAAGAATGAAGAGCTTGGAGAAAAGTTTCAGTTTGAAGAGGAATTTTAGTATGAAGAGGATCAATACTTGGTAGATGAGATAGATCTCATCATTGAAGAAACAGACCAACAACAAGTAATCACTCAAAAGATCAAGTGGCCAAATGTTTTTGTATTTGACATTTCATTTGATGTTTTGTTTACAGGAAAGCAAGTTGAGGAGGAAGGAGAAATATATGATCCAATGAAGATACTCATGGATCAAGGAGGTGAAGCACCTCATGAGAGAGTACTTAGACAAGAAGAAGAGGCTTGTTATAATGCCTTAAGTGATGAAGACATGAAGAAGGATCAGTTGGAACTCCAACATAAAGAATTGATCAAGCAGGAAGAAGAAGTCCTTACTCAAGAGAACAAAAGAAATGAAGAGTTGCATGTTGATGAAGAACAAAGGTATAATGATCAAAATTCAGAATTGGAAAAGATTGAAGATGACAATTTTCAGTTGCATAATGTTGATATAGTTGATTTTGATCAAAATGTACTAATCACTAATGAGGAAGATCTCTTAAAAGAAATATGGCAGTTTGATCAAGAATTTGTAGGTGAAGGAGAGTTTCTTGATAAGAAACAAGAATGGGTATTTGTATACCAAGGGGTAGAACAGCTACAAGAAGAAGATGGAGAGAAGGTTAAGTGTTTAGACTTGACAATTGAAGAATATATCCTGAAGGAGATAGAAAACCTTGATAGAGAGTTTCTAGTTGAACAATCAAACAAGCTTTTTGTCTATCAAAACAAAGAGCAGTTGTTGGAAGAGTTGGCAGTCTTAGAATATGCCATTAACCATGAAGAGAAGAACAAAACTTGTCCTATAACAATATTTGAGGAGGTAGAACATTGTTGTGAAGAAGAAATGAAGACAAAGGACCAAGAAGTCATACTTGAGCAGCAAGTATGGGTTCAAAAATTTGGAGAGACCCAAGGGTCTCAAATTTTTGCTTCTAATTTTACTTTGAATGGTGATTGTATAGGTTTGCTTGATAAGGAGGTCAAGTACTTGGAAAAGAAAGCTCTTCTAAGAGCTCAAGAAGAGAGAATGGAAGTTGATATCCTCATTCAAGAGGATGAATATGTAAAGAAGAAGGCTGAAAAGAAGATGAAGAGACAGCAAGATGTACTTTGGAAGGAAAAGACAACAAGCACAAAAAGACACAAATGTGGTAGTCAAGAACATGCACATTTGTATGAAAAATTGAATGAAGAAGACATTTGTTTTTTAAAAGTTTTACCTTTGTAAATGGGCAAACAAATGAAATTCATGAGCAAGAGCTCATGAAACTTTTTAAGCCCAGGAATCTGATGCAGGAGCATCTTGGGAGTACTTAGATGTGATAGGAATATGAATAAAGGTTTCCCTCCAAGACATTGTAATTCAAAAATTCAAATCATGTACACTTCTCAAGAGGAGAAGGATAGGCCTATTTGAGTATTGTAAAGGTCAAATTTAGTTATTGACAACCTTGTTACCATGTAAAATCAAGAGAATCAAACCATAAGTGGCGTAGGTTAGATGATAGTTGAGAAATTCTATGTTTAAAAGCATATTGTTGAGCCTTTTTAGGAGTTGGTTGAGTAGTGTTAGTAGTAAATTAGGACTATTTCAATAATGAGACCAAGTTTAGGGGCAAGTCTGGAAAAAGGACTGCATATTGATAATTGTAACAATTTTGACGAGAGTAATGTTTGCATATCAATCATAATATATTTTGTGTCTAAATCTATGTATGTTTAGTTGGGTGACTGTCTATTTGAACTGAGTTGTGAATGACTACGTAGACATGGCTTTTATTCTTTATCAGATATGTGGATTGAGTCTCGATCTGGGAGCTATTCGTGATGTTTGTGTTTTTTGAGCTGAAATCTAGCAGCCATCTGGAACATTTCTTTATTACCGGTCAATTTTGTTTTAAAGGGTTTTCCTAGCAAGAACTTTTGTTTGGAAGGGATCGGTTTTGTTATGGTCGACAGAGGCATCTGGATGATTGGATTTCAATATATTATGGGCAATTTGTGAAAGTTTCATTGAATAGTCAACAATTGGTGAAATTTCCATTAAATGTTTGACAGTTGGGGGAATTTTCATTAAATGCCTAAGAATTAATTAGGATTGATTTTGGATTAAATTTTTGTCAAATATGTTAGAAGTAGTCAGAGATTTGAAGGGTTTTGTGTTTAGATTTCCTGTTTTGTTGCAAAGATATAGAGAAATGAAATTAATCTTAGGTTTGACGATGGATCTTTGAGTCTTGTGACATTTGGTTGATAAGTCCGTCAAATGTTGTGCATATGACCGATTTAGCAGTAGGGATTCAAATTTTGACAGTATCTTTGTATGAATTTGACGAGTTTGACTGAAATTTTTTTTTTTTTTAAAATGTGATGAAAGATTGACAGATCATCATTGGATCGAGGATTGAGGCCCGAGGATAAGTATGACTGTAATGGGTTGAAGTAGCAAACTAGGCAGGTACGTCTTCCTTTTATTTTACAATGCCAAGTCGAGATAATTAGCGTTGTAGGAGAATTTTGTATTATTCAAACTGAGTATGTTTGAATTAGAATTTTGAGAACAAGTGAGGCAGCTGCATCATTTTGGTATTTAAATGATAGTCCCAACCTATGGGATCCGTGGAAGGCTCAAAAAGGTAAATCAAAGAAGGTTAAGAAGGAAACCAAATCCGCTATTGTAGAAGAAGGCACAGATAATAGTTTTGGATTGCTGATAAAGAAAAGGAAGTTAAAGGGTGACTCAAATTTTTGTGGAGAAGGTCAATGCACCAGAGCATTCAAATTCTCCATTCCTCAACCTTTCCAGATTCTATGGACTCTACAGGATTCATAACTACGGACTCTGTAGGGTCATGTTTCTGATTTTGTCTTTGGATTATTGATGCTTGGCTCTTTGTAGTTGTAGTATTTGATCATCCTATCAGGCTTGTAAAAGTCTTTGGAGGCAGTGATTGGATTGGGATGTGAAGAAGGTGGATTCCAATCTCACTGTGCTTAGATAGATTGATTTTGGGATAGATTTGTGAGGAGAGTTTTTTTAAGAAGGAATAGAATGGAAGGGAAGATGATGATTTGAATATCAATCCAAGGCCAACACATCAATTTGGTATTAGGCAGTTTAAAGTCAGCATTCCATCACTATCCTCCTTTGTTCCTTTAAAATACCCATCCACAACTTTAAATAGCTCCCACATTTCTCTAGTCTCATTCAGCATCCCCACAAACTCCATGTTCACTCCTCTTTATATATAGTTTTGATATTATGTGAAACATACCTTATGTATGAATATGAGATAAAATAATATATACAAATGCTAATTTTACTTGAGATCATGCAATATATTACAATTTAATGTAAGGTTGCTTAGTGTTTTGACTATTTATGGTTTAGGGGGTAAATAATTGATGCATAAATATGAAAAATTAAGGCATAAGATAGATCTATGATCAAACAAGAATATACAATAATCATATTTTAAATATGCTTAAAAATCATTATTTAAATTAATTTAATGATTAAAAAATAAATGGAAATAATCAAAATATAAAGAAAGTAAACATGCTCTAGTTGAATTTTGAAAAATATGAGACTAAAATCTAGGTCTAGAGCAGAGCATGCTAACATCTTAAAATTTAGATCTAAATTGTAAATGGGACAAAATGGATAATTCATCAATTATATACTAGAAATAATCAACAAGCCATTGATTTTGTACCTCATTTTTTGCTTATTGTGTATCTAGGCATCGATTATGTACCCTATTACTTTTTGTTATTTTGTAATTTTTGGGCATGTGCACACTATGATGATAAATAGGCTTGTAGATGCATTGTGTATAATTGATGATAAAAATATGTTGAAATGTTTATATTTCACTCATTGACCAAACACTCAAATTTACAAACAAAATAATGTGTGTAAGTTAGTTGAATAAATAAACCTCTTAAGGAGTTATAGTTACATATCATGCATGCTTGGAATCAAAGTTAATGTAGTTATCTTCTACATATGAGTTAAATACAACCCAAGTGAGATAAATCAACTTACCTCCTCTTCTAGATAATCATATATAATTATATGCTTCTTTTATAAATTTATTTTATCAAAAGGTGATGATGGCACAATACTAAAAATTTATGTAGTGGTAATGTAGGATCAATGTGCAAAATCCTTCACAAGTCTAGTAATAAATGGAATCAAAGAGTGACTCAAACTTAAAAAGGATCGATACTATAACAATAATTTTAATAATTTTTATTTATTCCTAGGTGTTTTTTATCTCATTAGGTAGCTTTTATCTTATTTAATAAGTCATTTTTCCATTCTTGTAGGAATATGAAGAGTCACATTAGGAATGTGAATTAAACAAGCATTTTGGCTCTTACATTATAATGTTTGATTTATTTAAAATATAATTGTGAAATATAATTTCATTTTCATTCTGTAATTTTTTTTTTTTACCTGTCATTGAAATCATACCCTGTAATTATATCAAGTCATTTTTATTCACTCTTATCTCCATTTTTTCAATCATACGGCTAGTAAAGATTTTTTCAATTCAATTTATTTATTGTTGGTAGTTTGGAATGGCATACCAGCTCTATCAAAAAGAATTTTGTTACAAATCAATTACATAGAAGTTCTAACTATGTAACATCTACTCTAAGCACATGGAGGTATTTTGGCATAGGTTACAACTGTTGAGGACTGTGTTTGCTGAATTCAAAGCATTTTGATCACAATTTTCTCTTGTTTTTTGTGTTCCAAGGCATATCTAATGTATGGTTGTTGAATGATGGGTTCTGACCATGTTCTGTTAATAATTTTAATATATTTCTATTGCATACTATTGTGTTTTGACTATTTAGCTATTCATGACCTTCATAGAGTCTCAATCAAGCCTTATTTGATAGAATAACAATATATTCAATTGTCTTTGGCATATTGGTAGGACGTGGAAAATCCAAAATGTATTCTTTACTTCCTAGAAGGATGTGGCAGCTTTTATAACTTGTTCGTTTCTGATTGAGTCCTCCAAAAAGGATGTATCTATTCATAGGTGTACATGGCATTTCTAAATATCATTTATAACAAAAGACCTAGAGGAAGTCATACATTATTTATTTCCAATATTAGAAATATGTCATATAAAACAAATGGAGGAAAAAGGTACATAATTTTAAGTTTTTTATTTTAAAAATCAAATTTCATTTAAATGTCCTTTTTAAAATTTTGAAAACATTTTAATTTAAAAGCATTTAATTTAGAGTAATTTTTTCCATTGAAATTGCCTTGAGCAAGCTAATCTAAGTAAATTAGGAAAACAACAACCAAATTTTGTAAACTCAAGGGGAAATAAGGATAGTTACTCTTTTACCCATTCATATCTATTTAAAAATATAAATAAATAAATAACCAAGTATATTAACGTATGTTAAGTCGGTGTTAATGATAAGGTGAGTCATTTTCATCTACCATTTTGGTATATAGAAAAGGGAATCATTTTGGAGTGATAAAGAACTAATTGGGGTTAAACTCAAAATTCAATACCTCCAAAACTCAAAACTCCATAAACTTAAACAAAAATTATGCATTCCATCAAATCTATTATTGGCACAACATTGACCAGTAAATAGGAATAGTTAGAATGGTCTTAGAAAGTGGAGAACACACTCATCTTCAATGATCTATGATTTGATATTTTGTGATAGGGAGAAACATCTAGTTCAGCCAATACAGAATGCAAAGGATATTCAGACATGGAAGTAGGAAAACCAAAAAGTATTGGCCTTGATGAGGGCATCAGTAGATGGAGATGTGTTTCACCATATTCAGGGGTGCAGTACTTCATGGGAAGTATTTAACAAATTAAAGTATCTATATGATTCCCACTTAAAGTTGGAATTCATTTAGTTATAGTTGAATTTTTTCAATCTAAAGTTGAAATATGGTGATGTGATGACATTAACTTCAGAGATACGTGCCATCAAGCATGATGTAGAAGCAACAGGTGTCAAAATCAACATCTATATGACCAAATTCATAAAATCCCTTCTTCCCAACTATTCAACCTACTTGGAGTCTCTAAAAACAAGCAATTAGTTGAAGACTCTCATATTTAATGAATTGGTTGAAAATATGGTAGAAAGATAAAAGGCATTTGGAAGGAAAACTGAGTCCACAATAATGGAAAGTGTGTTATCTCAAATCAAATTATTCTAAAACATCCAACAAGGTAATTTCTTTTAAAAATAAAGGTAATATCAAGTACAAAAAAAATTACAAGGGAAAAGATGGCAAAACATAAAATCATGGTGGTCAAAATAAAAAACAAGATGATAAACAAAACCTCTACTATGAACGATGTGACAAAAAACAAATCCATAAAACTCATGAATGCAAATCTCTATGGAGTAAAATTGAAGCACATTGTAAGAAGAAAGAGGAAATTATAAATAAATAAACAAAAGAGTCAAAATATGATCAATTCACCAATGAATTTGTGTTTTCTATTATATATGATGAAGCAAACAACGTCTCAATTAGTTGTTCATGATTTGATGTTTGGGTTCTTGATACTAGTGCCACTCAACATATGAATTTTTAAAAAGACTTATTTGAAGAGTATAATTAAAAGAGTTATGGATTAGTATACCTCATAAATAGATCAAGTCTATAACCATAATAAATAGGTACAATACGACTCAAGTATCCAGGGCTTCTAAATTTCAAACTCCAAAATGTTCTCTACCTTTTTCAATTGAAACAAAACTTTTTGTCCTTAGTGATCATAAGGAAACAAGGCCATTCCATTCTATTGGATAATGGTGATGTCACAATCATGAGAAAAAGTGACAATCTAGTCATATTGACTTGTTATGAGGAAGGGAAACTAATCAAACTCAAGGGTGAGCCATCAAATTCAAGGAAGTATGCTCATCTCATGAAAGATGAAATGTATCCAAACATGTTATTACATGTTATATTTGGGCATACTCATTATAATAGCATTTATGTGTTACAAAATAATGATGTTGTTGGAATGCTTACATTACCTATAAATTAGATGAAAAGTGTGAAGTCTGCATCTTGGCTAAACATGCAATAGAATGATTCCCAAAGTCATAGTGGAAAGCTAATAGAAAATTACAATTGGTTCACTCAGACTTGTGTTATCTTCCAATCCTCTTTGGTAGTGGTCATAATTACTTCATGTTGTTTATTGATCACTATAGTCGGATGACATGGATATATTTTTTAAATAAAAAATTATAAGCCTTTAAGACTTTCCAAAAGTTTTAAAACATGTTAAAAAATGAATCACAAATCTACATCAAGGCACTTAGGATAAATAATGGTGGTGAATAGACTTAAAATAAGTTTGAATCCTATCTTGAGAAATGGGATCAAATACCATCTTACAATTCCCCACACTCAAAAATAAAATGGAGTTGTGTAAAGGATGAAAAAAACTATGATTAATATGGTTTATGTTATTTTGTAATTCAAAGGGGTAAAATATGCACTTTTGGGTTGAAGTAGCTAAAATAGCAGTATGCATCCGCAATAGATCACCATCAATAACTCTTGAATCTAAGACTATGTATGAGATGTAGTGCGGTCATATTCCTTTAGTGTGACATCTTAATATTTTTAGATCCACTTATTACACATTAATTCCAAAGGAGAAGAGAAATAAGTTGGACCATAGGATTCAAAAATGCATTCACTTTGGAAATTTTGAATCTTCCAAGGCATACAAGCTATACGATGAGAAAGAGAAGAAGTTTCTTGCCATAAGAGAAGTTGTATTTTGTGAGATTTCAAAAGACAAATAGCACATTGATTGAAAGTTGAGTCAACTTAACATGTAAAGTTTGACGTTTATAGATAGAATGATTTGGATGTTCCAAATGATGAATGGGGAACACACAGTTGGGAATCTATTACTTTTTCATTGTCCCCTATACATGAGATTAAAACTCTGCCTAAAGGAGAGGTTGAAAATTCATCATTTAATGAATAAAATCCACTATAATAGAGGGTAAAAAGTGATGGAACTTTAGAGGATGAACTTGAAACATCTAAAACATAAAAACAAATGCATAAGTGGGCCACTCAAACATTGAAAGATGTGAAACCTGATGAAGTTGGAAAAATATACAGTAGAAGTTCACATGTAGTTACATCATAATCATACAATTCCATTAAATAAATTCAATATAAGATTGGAAATATCACCTTAAATGATTCTCTATAATAAGAACTCAATGTTACATTTGATTTAGAACCAACATATTTCAAATAATATGACAAGATTAAATCTTGGAGAAAAGTAATGAAAGATGAGTATTGTGCATTGGTAAAAAATGGGACTTATAATTTGGTTGATCCTCCATATAGATGCAGACCTATTATCTACAAGTGGATCTAATAGAAAAAATACAAGGCTAATGTCTCACTTGAAAAGCACAAAGCAAGGCTTGTCACAAAAAGATATGCTCAAAAATAAGCAATTGACTATAAAATGAATGGAAATTTCACCAAATGGACATCAAAACTAAATTCCTAAATGGTGACCTCAAGGAAACTATGTACATGACACAACCCAAAGGTTCTATAATACACAGATAAGAGCACAAGGTGTGAAAACTAGAAAAATCATTGTATGGTTTGAAACAATCCCCTCAAACATGGTACAAAAAACTAGTTGAGCACCTCATTAACATGAACTTCAAACATTTTCATTTTGAAGATGAAACTCTTTTTATCAAAACAATTGTATTTGTGGTTATGTATGTTGATGATTTACTCATCATAGGGAAAAATGAACCATACACTACAATATTTAAATCAGAGTTGATGAAAAGTTTTGAAATGGTTGATTAAGGCTATCTTCATTACTATTTAGGTATTGAAGTAATTCAAAAACCAAATTATGTATTCATCACTAGTATAAGTACATTGGTGACATTCTGAGCAAGTTTGAAATGGAAGATAATAAGCCTCTAAACGTGCCCATGGAATAAATATCAAATTGACATCTGAAGATTCAAAAAAAAAAATTGATGATATAAATATAGAAAACTCATTGTAAGTCTAATTTATGTGACCATAAATTGACCAAATATATCATTTTCAGTTAGTATCCTCTCAACATTCATGCAATAACTCAAGGATATTCATTGGGTAGTAGCAAAAAGGTTTCTCAGATATCTTAAAAGAACACATAATTTTGGGCTTAAATACTCTAGGGTATGAGACTCCAAAATATTTGGGTGTTTACATTTTGACTACGTTGGTTATCATGTATATGGAAAGTCTACCATGGGTATTCTAATTAATTTGAGAATGACAATTATCAGTCAAAAATCCAAAAAATTAATCAGTACTAGTAATTTATTCCATATAAGTAGAATATATGGCTGCTTTAAAGGAAACTAGAGAGATTTTATGGTTCAAAAGGGTTATTTTAGATTTTTAGGAACAAAAGGTTTCATCAAGACCTCTCATGGTTGAGAACACTTCTATAATCTAGATGATAAAAAATATAGTCTTTCATGACTGAACCAAGCATATCAATACAAAATTTCATTTGACTCATCATTATGTGAAACATGGCAATATCAAGTTGTAACATTGCCCTACAGCAAAGCAAGGAGAAGACATCCTAAAAAAAAGTGCTTGGATGAGAAAATTTTGAAAAGTTTAAAGGAATTCTTGGTCTAAAAAAAGACCCCAAGAAAATTTTGAAAAGTTTAAAGGAATTCTTGGTCTAAAAAAAGACCCCTACAAATTAATGGGGGATGTAATAATTTTTATTTATTTTTAGGTGTGTTTTGTCTCATTAGGTATCTTTTGTCTTATTCAATAAGTTATTTTTCCATTCCCATAGGAATAAGAAGAGTCACATTGGGAATGTGAAGTGAATAACCATTTCAGATTTTATATTGTAATGTTTGCTCTCTTTCAAATTGAATTGTGAAATCTAATTTCATTGTCATTCTGTAAATAATCTTTTTGGCTTACCAGATACTTGATTATCACTTAGTTAAATGACTTAGGATATATATATATATATATATATATATATATATATATATATATATATATATATATATATATATATATATATATATAGCTCTCTAGGACATGATGTACATAGACCAACCATAGATAGTGTGATAACCAAAATTCAAGGCATGTGAAGTTGGGTCAAGACAAATAGACACACAAAACCATGAGGAAAAAAATTGGTAGGTCACTGATTCCATCCACAATAAAATTGACACACTAATTGGTAGGCTATAAAAGAAACTAGAATTTGTGAATAGAATAGAGCAATGTACATGCATTACTGAGAGTGAAAATTTAAATGAAATATGTGTATAGATCAAATGAAATCTCTATTAGGTTTGGGAAAACTTTGTGAATCAATGGTTGACACAAAATGTAGTCCAATTTATTATCATGTTTATGGATGATGTATTGCAATGCATGTTCATAACAGAATGTTATTGTGAGCATGATTTTTCATAATATGAAGTCTATTATGTTTGACATACAAATGCATTAATCATTTGTGAACATTCCTTACAGAATTGGTTGAAATGGATACAAGCAAGTACCTTTTGGTTTTAAGACACTTTTAATCTACATTTTTTAAAAAACACTTTTCAACTTTAGCCATGTATTTATACTTAGCCATGTATTTATACTTAGCCATGTATTTATACTTAGCCAAAAAACCAAGTTGACTTTCTCCTTGGTGATGAAATCTAAGTCGGTAGGCCTTAGGAGGACAAATGTTAAATATGTTTTGAATATTCTATGATTTGGTAATGTATGAAAAAAGATAAAAATAGTGTAACTAAATGGTAATTTTAAAAACCACCTAATTAGACTATGTGAGCTACTTTAAGCATATAAATAGCTAAAAATGAAAATGTGAATTAATTTCTAGTAAATGGTTATTAATTCCCAATTTTAGAATGATACAGAATCGATTCAAATGACACTATATGAATATAGTATATAACAGTCGATTGGGTGACTACTATTCTATGAAAGTAAGAGTCTTTAAGAATAGATTCAAACAAGTTAACTCAGTCTTTTAGAAAGAAGACAAGCTATAGAACTAAGTTGACTAGGTCAACTTAGTTTATTGTAGGGTTACAATTTTAAATACTATTAACTTGTACAAAATAAAACTAAAATGAAGTACTAAAATGACTAAGAGAGGAAGAGAGGAACCTTAGTGGGTTGGAATATGATTAAGATTATAAGTTTTATGTTGAAGTGCCTTGAATGCTACTTTCAAATTCAACAAACTAAGTCGACATGTTTGACCCAGTTCTAAAAAACCCTATATTAAAGAAGGATAAGATGACTAGGTCAACTTGTTCGACCTATTTTTTTGATTTAGATGTTGAATGAGAGATTAATTCAACTTGTTTGACCTAATTTATTGATCTAGATGTTGATTGAGATACTAAGTTGACCTGTTCGACCTAGTTTGTTGATCTAGATGTTAGTAGAGTGAATAAGATGATAGAGTCGACCTGTTTGACCTTGTATTCTTATCTAGGACTAAAGAAGAGTATTGTGTTGACCTAGTCAATATAATAACCTATATTTTATGAAGACTTATATAAAAATAATAGAGTTATTTTGACATGACTTTATGTTAAACCTATGTACAGAAAGCTAGAACTATATTAACTAGTTCGATATAGTATCACAAATATAAAAAAATAATAAGATGATAAGATGATAGAAATAAAAAGTGTGAAAGAAAACCTACAAGGTTTATATTCATGTTAGGTTCACTAGAATATAATCAATGGGAAATACAATAGATCAAAAAATCAATCCTAGCTCAAAGAATATAAATCCTACTTACACTTTTGATTGGGGATACATTAGATAATCGAGGTCATGATCAAGATGGATTTGCTAGACTTATCCAAGGGATCTCTTACCATAGATAATATCACTAGGGAGGGTTCCAAAGCCTCTAGTCAAGAAAAATTATGTAGTAACCCTAACTAGGTCCTATGTTTTCATATTCACTAAACTAATAACAAGTAAAGTAAAATCTAATCTAGTGCTCACCAAAGCTTGTGTCACAAAGTGGGGTTTAGTAAACATGCATAAGAGAATCATAATTAATTTATGTATAAGTGAAACCCTAATGCATAGAGAGATAAATATTATTTAAAATCCATTACTTATGCTACTTATATCTACTAAAGAGAGGACAAAAGTTAGATATACTTACCTTGAAGATGAATCCATTGAGACTCAATCTATCCTTTGGCCAAAAGTTCTTTGCAAGAGGTTGTTATGGTTTGTAAGGATCACTAATAAAGCCAAAGCATCCAAAGCTTCTCCACAAGACAAGATTATTCTCCAAATAAAAACCCTAAGCTAAGATTCCTCAAGTAGATTATCAAAAGAATAAGTTGTAAAGAAGCACAAATGAATAATTAACTCTTATTGTCTCTCTAAGAATGGTGAGATGGATGTGTTTATATAGGTGGATATAACACTAAACTATTTCAAAAATTTAGGTTGACAAAGTTGACCTAGAATCATAACTGACAAAAACAAACTAGGTTATAGACTAGGTTGGGTAGGGGCTGACCTAGACCATAATAAGTTTTGTTAATAAGGATGCAAGGTTCATGTGGCTGACTATGTAATGTAAACTTATCAAAATGGGTTTAGGTTAGGGAGGGCTAATGAACGTGGTAAAATACTAGAGGAGGGTGTAAGATAAGAGGCAAAATTTAAGGAAATTATTTTACCAGACAAGTGTGTAGATAGCAAGTGGAAATAAGGTACAACAATCTTATAAAACACCAATGGTCGAGCCACCCCTTTCCTAGTGCACACCTTAAGGAATGCACTCAGAGAGATTAAGACTTGATGAGTTCTTGTAAGATAGAGAGCATCATTAATTGATAAAGTTTGAAAATATTATGTTTATACAAAGGTTACGAAGTTGGTTAGGGTTAGGGGATTATTTGAACACCTTGCATTAGATGTGAAAGAAGAGAAAGAAGTGGTTTTGGTAGTCCAAGATGATTAATAAGTAGTTGCACCTTCATATCCTTCCATCTTGACCCAAGATGGTCAAATTCCTCTAAATGAGAGAATGTCCTATAGGCTTAAATAAGAAAATAAGGATGTACTTTCCTTATATCTTGGTTTATGGGGTACTCTACAAGAAAGACCTTGATGGCATACTTTTGAGGTGTGTAGAAACTAGTCAATTTGACAAGCTTTTATAATGGTTTCATGATGGGGTTACAGGAGGGCACTTTGTAACCAAGACCATAGAAATAAGGATTATAAGAGTAGGCTATTTTTAGCCAAGTTAATTCAGGGACTCTTATGCTTATGTTAGGAGGTGCCAAAGATGTGTTATGTCACAGGCAAGCAAAGACCAGATGTCTTGCCTCTAAGCTTATTCAAGTAGACCATCCCTTCATGTAGTGGGGCCTAGAATTTTAAGGAATGATTAATTCTCCATATAATGTAAGACATAAGTGGGTTTTGACTATTACTGACTACTTTACTAGGTGGGTGGAGACAACTACACTTAAGGAGGAAAATGAGAACTTAGTTTTAGAGTTTTATGATAGTCTAGTGACTAGATTTGGGGTCCCCTCTACCATCATATTAGATAATACATTAGCCTTAATTAGTGAAAAGGTGATTTAGTGGGATCTTAATCATGGTATCTACCTTAGTTATCTATCTAATTATTATCCATAGGGCAATGAACTAGCATAGTCCACTAATAAGAATTTGATTAGGATCATAAGAAGAACAATGGAGGATGACCAAAGGGAGTGGCATACCAAGCTAAGGATTGCCTTATGGGTAGATAGGATTACTCCAAATAGGTCTACTAGTCATTCACCATATAGTCTTGTCTATGGAAAAGAAGCAAGACTACCCATATCACTTGAGTTGCCAACCTTGGAACTTGCACACCAACCTAAAATCATAGAGAGTGATGCAATGGAAATGAGGATGAATGAATTGAGGGAGCTAGAATAGATAAGGGATGATTTTTTGCATGCCATGTGATCCAACCAAGATTAATTCAAAATATAATTTGATAAGAGATCCTCTTCAAAGACAGTCCAATAAGGTAACATTATACTTAATTGGGATGAAGACCATGACAAGCCAGGTAAGCATGCAAAATTTGATAGTCTTTAGAGTGGGTCATATGTCATTGCCAACTGCAAAGAGAATAATGCCTTCCAATTTTCCAAAATAAGTGGTGAGCAACTCCCTATCCCTATCAATGGGGTGTTCCTAAAATATTGTTACTAGAATTAAAAAAAACATCGTATACATAATAGCTAGTTTCCTTCCTCCAAGTGTTACAGCACATGTTTTTCTAGTTTTTGGTTTGTTCTTATTGATTTATGATGTGTATATTTATTATTTATTGTATCTTTCTATGTCTATTATTGATTTTGTTTCAATTCTTGAGGTTTTTAAGGTATTAGTCATGAAGTGATAGTGTAGTCAAAGAGTATTTCAACTAGAACATGAATGGTAAGCAAGAGATCCTAGGTCCTCTTAACCAACAAGTAGGTCAAACCTTCAAAGTCACCAATAATGTTGATTACTTATTTCCCTTAGGACTATAAATGAGTCAACACATGCATGAGAACCCAAACTCACCTTGTGGTTACCCTTCTTATACCTCTTGGAGTGTTAGGACAATTCAAAATAAGATCATTGGTTACCTTGTCTAGGCAGCAATTTCAAAGTGTTTTTTTATGTCAAAAAACACCATGGTGGTTGTCTTTCCCCCTATTTGAACTTGTGTAAAAAACTCTCCTTGTGTTTATTCATGTATATTGATTTATAATAAGCCTTAGGGTGGTCTTAATGGTCTAAGTTTGCTCAATATTAAGATGACCAGATGTTGCAGTTTATAACTCATCATGAATCCATCTAGTATATTGAAGATCTGCAAGGTATGGTTTGATCATAAGGTTTAAGAATGTTATAATAAATATATGGTAACCTGATCCAGGTCTTTAACATGTTTTAAGGCCTGTTAGTAAGTATTGAAGTAACCTCTATTTGAAACCTTCACTTGAAATCACATATATTATCTTAAACAGGGTGTTTGACCTTAAGGTGATGCTACTTTGACCTAAAAATGCCACTAAAACCATAAATCATGCCTTTAAGGGTCCCCATGATCACCATATTTCCATGATCAAATAGTTTTATGTGTAAAGGGTGTCTTCTCACAAGTCAAAGACCTTGATTTGCCACTATATGGGACCCACACATGAAAATGTGTCATTTTAGCTTCTCCATTTTTATCATGTGTTTTAAAATATTATATAACCCCTATTTTCCCTCCTCCTACCTGGCAATGATGATTCATGGTCGAAAACATGAGAAAATATAGGAATCTAGTGTTTTTCAAGAGTTTTTAGACAAGTACAAATCTATATAGTATAGATTTGGTTAGATGGAGTCAGGTATCTGTAGGGGGAATTTAACATAGGCAATAAGTGAGAGAATCTACGTGTTTCAAGCTAAAAAGAGCCAAAAACTAGTCCATTTCCTCCACTAAGTTCTTTGGTAGCCATGGATAACACCTTAGGTTTGTGATCAATTCATATAGGAGAGAGAATATGATGGCTTCAACTCTTGGCTAGTGGAAGGGGGTCTAATGGCCTTCTAATCTTGTACATTGGTTTTAATATTAGTCCTCTATGATTTATGAACAAAAATTAAGAAGTTAAGCAATCTGGGTTACCTTTCTCATCTACACAGGGCCAAAAAAGGGAATAGTTGTAATGTATTGTTGGCCTATTTGATGAAACTAATGGTTATTCATGTCTTCTTTAATCCTTCAAGGTCCCTTCATCACATCTTCCATCCCTATTTTACATGTGTGAGCCAATGGGATCAAGAAAAATCTAAATGGCCACTTTCTACAAACTACAAGCAAGGTCCCATTTATGAACAAGCAAGGTTCCATTGATGAAAAGGATATTCAATGCACATATTTGATAATGAAAAGTGGATTGAGGTTTGTTGATCGATCCTTGAAGTTGTTCATGTCTTTTTGCATCCTTATTATAATTGAAATGGTCAAATAGACCTCCACTACCATAGTATCTCACCTTCAAATGAGACTACCTACATATTTGGGCTTCATTGCAAGGAAGGGTAGTGTGTTTCATAATGATGGTTGTTGAATGTCATCAATATACCATAAAGATATCAAAGGAATGTTGTATTCATATAAAAATTTCCTTCTTTCAAGATGATCAGACCTCATAGGCCAAAAAATTAGCAATTATCCCTACAATGCCTTCACCATCTTGTTTAGCAGAAGCTAAGGATATTTAGTAGAAGTTAAGGTACTTGGAGAGTCCTGGGTTTCCATTTCTCACTACACAAGCTTGATTAATGAACTCCAAGTGTTTTTCTCTATTAAGTATGTGAGTGGAGATTCTTAGGGTCTTTGTATGTCATCTTGAGTATGAGTCAATAGTCTATCTTAAGCTCTCAAGGAACCCCTATCATCTAATTGTCTCATCACTATTAACTCACCTCATAATAGGCTTTGAGTTCTAGGTTTGAAGCTCCATGTGACCTTACAACCATCACCCATAGGATTGAACCCTCTACCAAAACCCAAGGCATAGAAGAAAGGTCTAAATACCTCATAAGGATATCAAGTGCCAATGGTACGATGAGAAAATGACTTATGTAGGTATAACCCTTGTTTAAATAGCATAATCATCACCTACAAGAGACAACTCACATCCACCCTTTACATTCTCTTAAAACCATTATATGCATATGAGTCTTAAATGTAAGGAAGGGCCATGGATTGTGAATATATCTATCTTAAGGGGATGGATTTAGATTTAAGTAATACCACTGGGGTCTCAAACATGACATGAATACACAATTTTACTTAGGTACCTACTTAAAATCCCTCTTAATAGTCAATGCATCTTAGTTATCTACCTATAGGACTATAAACAATTTATCCGCAACCTTGAGCATGAGATGGTATATGCACATAAGGAAATAAATGAGACTAAGATGGTGGTCTGAACATAGATATCATGTTACCAAGGGAAATTAGACTTAAAGGGGATGCATAAATGGGCTAAGTTAGGCACATACAATAAACTAGGGTTACCTAATTAGTGGGGGTGCCAAACTAATATGAATGGTAGTATCAACAGACATGTAAAAAGAGAACTTTAAAGTGTTAATGACATCTAGACCCCTCAATATTTTACATGATGGTGTCACTAAGCAAGGAAGTTGCCTGGTCTGAGTTAGACACCTAGGATATACAAACCTTAGCATGTGACTGTGTGTGCAAGTGTTATTAGTAAAGTTAGGAAGGACAAGCCTCAAAGGCTATAGTAAAAACTTGAAAACATGTCACATGAGGCCTAAATCCATCATTTTAAAGAGGTAAAAGAGGCAACTTAAATCTTCACCACTAACTATTACAAGCATGTGTACTAGACAATGAGGGTTGAAGCAAGCTTAAGAGAGAGAGGGATTGATACAATGGTCTGGGTAGATAATAACTAGTGCATAAGATGGAGATTGGAGTGAGGATGATTTTATGGTAAAATTGAGGCTACAAATGCATATTCAAGTGGGTTAAGGTTCCAAATCCCAATCTCAGCTTATAAGGCCTAAAGCCACCATGAACCCTCAAGCCCCCATATTCACTTTAAGGGAAGATCCAAACCTCCAAACAAACCAAAAGATATGATAATATGTGTAATGATTAATTAGGTCCTAAAGGAGGTGTTTGAATTAGGGTAATGCATAAAAATGGTCAAATTTAGTCTTAACACCTTCTCAAGCTCCATTACCTTGAACAACCATATCGAGTTACCAATTTCAACACTCATATCTCACAATCATGGACACTCAAACCCAATGCTTTTAGGAGGAGTTGGAAACCCATATTGACTCAAGATCCATGAAGGATAGAGTGGGATTTAGGGGCATAACTCTATGAATGAACCTTAACACTATAACCTACATAATTTACCAAGCAAGGAGCTCAAAGCACACCATATTTCATTCATATCTCAATGTACAGTCTACATGGGACCCAAGGATATTCAAGATATTTGAAGGGGTCTATGGGATAAATGTTCATGGTAACAAGTTTTGGTTTGGAAGTCCATCCTCTAAAACCCTCCTTAAACCCTAGTTCTGACCCAATGAAGAAATTACACCTCCAAATGCATTTAAATGAGGTAATTGAGCTATAAAATAGCCTTAATGGTCTCCCCAAGTCATCTAATCACCCAAATGGTCTATTGGTTATCATATTTAGGGTATGTGATATATGGATTAGGCTTAAAAGAGTTACTCTAATCCTATATGCAATAAGTTTAAAAGGATTTGTGCATCTTATGTGTTCTTGAGGAGGGACATAGACCCTGAGGTCTTAAATAATTACACATTGTCCACCTAAAAGCACATCCATGCCTAATAACCACTTATAGATAGGCCTAGGTGCTCAAAATAAAGGCTATGTGCACATAAAGAGGAGGTAAATGGATTGATCAAGCCAATACATATGCTTTAAGATACCTAAAGGGTGAATTTCATGTCAAAAAAGGTGGCTAAGTGCTTCACAACTCAAGATTAGGGTCAAAACTCATAAACCCTACTTTCAAGTCTATTAATCAACACCTTCCTCAAATCAATGTTTGTTGTGGTCTTAATTTTCATCCATATGGGGATTTCTTTAGGCTCCCTCCAACTAAACGATAAAATAGGAACAACCTCATGATGTGGGTCTCCTATGGTGAGGTTGAGCCTCTAGAGAAGGTTGGATTCCTATTGGATATATCACCTACACTGACCTCTAACTTGGAAAAGGGAGAGAAAAAGACACTAATTACATGAAAACATGTAAAAATGAGGTGATGTACTAATGTTTTGAACACTTATGCTTGCACAAACATACTATAGGACACATTCGCTACTGCTAAACATCACTTCATTCAATCTTTGAAAATATTTCATATAAGTGTTTCACTAAAAGGTAAGAACTAACTATTAATATAACATAAGAGGGTAGTTTTCCACTTCCAAAATAATCAACAAACTATATATGCACTGAGAATGACCTGTGGGAGCTACCAAACACTTCATGAAGGTGAGGGAATTCAAACAGAGGCAAAGGAAAGCATGGATTCACTTAACCACATCGTTGAACTCATAAGACAAACTTCAATTCAACTTATAAATGGAGGAATTTAGTCTCTATTATATCAAATAAGTGTTACAGTAAAAATTTGGCATAGCCAAAGCACAAGAGTCTCTGCTTCTAAGAAAAATATCTAAAAGTCAACCCTTTTCAATGGGAAAGAAAATGGAATATATAAAAGAAATGGGAGGGAGAGAGGGAATTGAATAGATATCCCTTTATAAATGTGACCCAACCACCTTTTATCAATTATCATCAATTCAAGGATGTTTATTCATAATCCATCAACAGGAACAAGTCCCTAAGGACCTTGAAACACTAAATGCCCCACTGTCTTCCTCAATCATGCTTGATGTTCTTCATGTTATAAGGTAGTTACTTGAGCCTACTCATTGATGTTCTTTCTGACATTCCTTAAATAGCCACCATTCTACCATTGCTTCTAAATCCTAAATATGGATCTATTATGGATGAAAAGCAATCACCCTATTGGTTTTCATGTAGTCATGATTGCAAATGAAGATCCTTAGGCTGGGTTTTCTTGAATCTGAATGAGACATAAAAGCTACGTCTAAAAGCTCTTGAAAATTTTTATAGGGCCTTAATGGTGTTATATGGATTTTTTGGGTCTTTTTATCATAACTTAGAACATGTTTGATCTTACATTCATGTATTTTACCTACTCAAGGGTGAAATCCTTTATCCAACATGTCTACCTTCATAGCATCCTCTTGGGATGCTTGTTTTATTTAAACACCTAACTATTCTGAGCCTAGGACATGTGTCCTCATCCTATACCACTTGAATATTTGATTAAACCTACTCTATTGATCTCCTATAGAGTCTTCTATTATTGACCTTTATTTTGGTCATCAATCAATGATCTACTCTCTAAATGGTGTTACATGGGAACTCTACATTGATCTTTAGTCTAACCCTCAAGAATGAGACACTTATCCATCTCACATGCCTCCTATGGACCCTTATGTCAGTTCTTATGATTGAACACACTTATGCCACATGTTAAAATAGCATTCAATCTAACTCCCTTGACTTTTCTACCTTTGATATTCACTATTGATCTACTTATAATTTATCATGATTGAGACACTTGGTGCATTTATGTTTAATCTTAAGATCTGTTGACTTATTGACCTTGCTCACACTATTAGATCTTTAATACATGATTGAATGTGTATCTTTGATCTTTATCCTAATATTTGATGTGGATCATTGATCTAGACTTGTATTCATGAACAAACACCATCGATCTTGCTTGACTTTGTGACTTGGTTAGATGCTCGCATGCCATTGATCTGCAAGCTTTATAGAATGTTATTTCACCACTTGACAGCCCCACATTTAATGTCAGGATCTTATTAATTTTTTTGAATGCAAATGGTTAATTACTAAGGCCTTAAATTGACATCACCAAACATGTACCAAACTACTAAATTATCCTTGAAATGGCATGGTATGATGGTCTAGCTCCCCTAGGCTTATGTTAGTCACTTTTCTCTTAAACAAGGGCACTATGAGGCATCAAAAGCAATCTAAAGTAAATACCATCAAGAGTTTTGAATGGTAAGGGTTGACATTTGGCTTATGAGGCCAAAATTTTAACATTTTTAATGACTCTAATGGGAAGCATGTTTGCTTGCTTGAGAACCTAGACCATTTACAGATTCTTAAACTCATGAAAAGACACAATATTAGTCCATGACTACAAGAAACCTATTTGACTAAAACAATATAACAATCCCACCAAGGCAAGGAAGAAAACACATAAACTAGGGAAACTAATATAAACAAAATAAGAGCAAACAAACAAATGTGTTAGGACAACACTTGGAGGAAAACATGAAAACTACTCTAATATGTACAGGGTTGCAACTTCACAAGTACTTTCCTCATGAATCAAATGGGAATGTTTGATTATTGTGGTACCATGAGGTAGAGCTTTCATGTGTTAACTTGAGCTTGGTTAGGTAATGTGCATTAGAAGGTTCCCATTTTTAGCTATGATTAGGTGCATGCTTACAACTTCTCATGTCATCATATAAAATTTCTTGATCCATTTCTTGGTGTATGAGTTGATTGGGTGAGTTGAGAACCCAATCATACTCATTCAAAATCTCTCTCCTTTACATGAGAGGTACTAAATCTACCTTAGATATAAGTTACATCTAATTTTTCATGTATTCACCCTAATGTATTACTATAGGAAACACCTCACCATTATCTATATCACCTTGTTCCTACTCCTCTTATGGATGTTCTTTGACAGGGTTAATAGCTTATGTATCTTCAACTTGTTCTACATGATGTGTGAGTCTCTAATATTCATTACAATATCTATGAACTATTTCCAAAGGTCTTCATGATCAGCTTGGCAATCCATGAAACCATGCTCAAATTTCAAGTTTTCATCAACTCATTAGGTCTCATGCATATCAGAAGATTTGTTTTGACAGTAAGGAAGGGACTTTTGACCTTCAATTAAATTACAAACCTTTTGAACACATACTTTCTCTTGAAATGAAAACATTTGGAGGTTATCATCTTGAATTGTAGTTGTTACAGACTGAGTACATGTTTCATTCTCCCATTATGTAGTCATATGACTACAAAGGATGTCTGATGTGTTCTGAAGGAACTCCTCTTATTGCTCAGCTGATATGTCTTTCCTTTGTGGTTCATCACACTCCTACAATTCATTTTCCTCTACATCTTTAAAATTGAATGGTGTCCTTCTCTACCAAGGGATATTTCAAGGGCCATTTCCCCCTCAAGCTCATCCAAATCATCATCATCAGCGATAGGTTCAATTTGATTTTGAATGTTTACCTCTTCAAGAATGGGTTCTCTCTCCATAAGTGGCATAGAAGATCTTTCGAGTGATTCCAAGAGAGATGAAATGTATACCACATTCCTTTCATCCAACTTCTTGTCTTCAATAATCACCACTTCCTCCTTCTGCATATCACTTTGGATGGATCTCCATAAGGGAAAGGACTTAATTCTTGAGGAGAGAGGGGTGCGAATTGAGTAACTTTAGGTTTTCTTAACTACATGGCTTGGTTCTAATATGGAAATTTGGGCTCATGGTTTTCCTACATAGTGTGTAATGTGGCTTGATGAATGAAAGGAGGTATGTGAAGTTGAGGTGACCAATGTTGCAATGTCTAGTATAAATGTTTATCTACAACTTCAATTTTCCTAGTAAGGGAAGCTTCAAAATTAGACCTTGATTACTCATGATGGCTAGCTCTTTTAACACAAACTTTCCTTTCCTCCTGAACTCTCCCTTGGACAAATTTCTATGAGGGGAAGGTTGAGAGGAGTTGTGTGTAACTATGATGACCTTGAAACTCATTTGGTGAGGACTTATGAGTGGTGATTGGAAGCTCAACATGAGGATGACATGGAGTGAATGAGGGAAGGTAGGATGGGTAATGAGGTGTTTTATGTTCTTCATGGGTTGCCAACTTCTCCTTAATCTTGGAGATGAGTCCATCTATGTCAAGCATGTCACTATTGTTTCTAGAATAACCTTTCCTAATGAAAGACATCCAACTTTGTTTTGCCTATCACACTAAATTTTTAACCCCCCTAAAGACATGTTTTAGAATTTCCTATCCATACCCCTTCAATGTATCAATGTTTATCATATTCTTTTCTTAGTCTAATAAGGCTTATTAAAGGATATATATATAGAATGGCTTGGGTCATGATTAGGTTGTTCAAGAATGTCATGTTGCTTCCATGACTGATAAAAATGGTAATTAGGCTGTAGAGGGGGTAGATGAGACTCATAGTAGGTTTGATGATTTTGGTAATAAGGGGGTTCATCATAAGACTGGTAAAAGTGAAAATATGGTTGATACAGGGCAGGATAGTATGGGTATGGATCATGATTGAGTTAGTAATGGTCAAAGGTCTATTTAGAGGGATATGAACAACATAATAATGCTTCATACACCTCCATAAATCCTCATTAGGCACATGAAGATGAATGAAATCATGAATGATAACCCATCCTACCTCTGTAATGAAGACTTCTTGTGATCAATGTAACTTTTTTTACTACAACTCTATCGATATAGTATCTGAAATCTCTCGAAGATGGCTATAAGTTATTCTTCTATGTTGTCAATCAATGCTTCAAGGCACTTGAAATGAGACCCATCGAGTGTGCTAAAAACTTTGTGGTCTTAATTTGCACCCATGGGGGGAGTTCTTCAAGCTCCCTCAAACTAATCACAAAATTAGTACTATTGGCCAATTTTAGCCCACATACCAAGATTTTGCTCGGATTGAATAGATGAACAAAGTTTCAAATATTTGAAGGATCAAAAGATGACTTTCACAAGCTATGAAGAGCTAGACCATCATCAGGATGTCATGTAAAAGTGGATGGGCCATCTTGATGTGCACTTAATAAGTTTACTTAGAAAGAATTTAAGGCCAAAAGAGTCACATGTAAATTATGACCTTAATGCCAAGATCATCCTCTACAAATTTTGGGTCTTGATGAGTTCTCTATAAAAAATTCAAAGTAGAACAAGTAGATGAAAATGGTCGCATAAATGTCAAGTTCAAGCCTCGATAATTAACCATTGGGGTTTAAATTATGATGGGTGCATGTATGTTAATTATGATCATGTAGACATTAAATAATAGGCACGTAGATGTCAAATTAATCTCAATAATTATTTGTTGTGGTTAAAATATTAACCATGATGCAGATGTCAATGATAGTCACACAAATGTCAAATGATGGGCATGTAGACATCAAATTTGGTTCTCATGAATTAGTCAATTGATTTCAAATGGTAGGTCCCAGCAAGATCAAGTGTTCATGTTCAATCATGCATTGAATATCTATGGCATATGAGTAGGTCAAAAAGTCAAAAGGGTCCCTAAAGCAAATCCAATGGCATGCATTTGATTGTACCAAAGGGGATCAATGGTGTGAGATGGGTCAAAAGGTCAATAAGCTAATTCAATAATTGACAACCAATGAACAAAGGAAAGCCCATGACATTTTCAATAAAGGTTGAAGAAGCAATTTTTTACCTAGGCAAGGAAATATATAAAGCTAAGATCAAAATATGACCCAAGCCAAACCATAAAAAATAAGTCAAATGCATAGGCCACCATTAAATCTCGGTTAGGCTCTTGGTTTGAAGACTGAGAACTTGTGTGCTTATTTTTTGGGGTTGTAGGGTTGTTTCATGACTGTATTTGTTGTTCTTTGAAGAAGATCCTTATGTGTAGCAAGTTCTTAGTTCCCATAGTGTTCAAAGGTAGAATAGGTCTTTTGGACCTATTACAAAGTAAAAGGTGGCAACCAACTATTGTAATAAGACCAAGCATCTGGTGGATCTTCATTGATATAATAGGCTATAGGAAAACCAATAAATAATTGTGGTTTTGAATCTATAGTAAATTTATAATAGGACCTATGATTGAATATTGTAAATGGGGGGGATATATGTAATTATGGAAAGGTGTATCATTTTTTGACATGATCATATCTTTGATAGATAGGTACCTATAGCCACCCAAAGTAGACTTGATCATGGTTTTATTAGGCCAAAGAATATGAGGACCTTGTCCTCATAATGAAGCCAAGTGGAAGGTGTGACAAAGTTCATGGAGCTGATTGAAGGATTGGAGAAGCAATTGGAGCATTCAATGCTGATCAGAGCCTTTGAAGATATTTTCTCCTTAAAAGAAGCATGACTCATCATGAAAAATATATTCTTGTCTTCTAGTGGATCTCTCAGCTAATTAGAATAACTTGAAGACTATTAGAGCTAAGGTAGGCTAACTTGTGATGATGGATTAGTCCTGATTGGACCAAAAGATGGTGGAGTATGCATTGAAAGGTGACAACTCATTAACGGATGTGTACTCTATCTTCTCTCTCTCCCTTCTCCTATATGACCCCATTCCCTTTTATATTGAAAGGGTTCTCAAATTTTATAATATTCATCTTTCTGGGAGACAGGGATATTCTCTAAGATATTGTAAAATATGCTTAGCTTGATTAGGCTAAACCTTGTCAAGCATTTGTAAGAACTACCTATTGATGTAATATAAGACTTTCTTCACCTCTCTCTTGCCTTGGGTTTATTTTTGGTGAGTTGTGCATGATGGCATTATGTGAATGAGAGTCTTCCTCATCCATTTCCCTCCTTTCTGACCTTGTTTAGGGTGTTTTCAAGCAATTTGTAGGTCTAGTTTAGTGTTCTTTTTACCATTAATATGAGCTCTTAGTGAGTCTTAGAACTATTCTTTGTTTTCATTCATTACTTCTTAAACCTCTTCTATGAAACACTTATGCAATCAACTAGATTTTGAGGTTGTGTGAGCTAGCATTGTCTTCTATAGATCTAGTGTGGGTTCAAGATTATGGGAGTTTCCATTTTTATTTGGTGTATCATCTTTTAACCTTATTATGAGCCCTTTACCCCTTTATAACCCTTTTCCCTATGACAATCATTAGTTTAGGTGATCCATTAAAAGGAAGATGACCTTTTCCATAATTTTAACCCCACTATAGGTGACCCATAGCTTGGGGTTGTCCCAATATTATAGCTCAATTAGAAAGGGACTGATTAACCCTTTCCAAAGGTGTAAATTGATGCTAAGATAGTTTATGTCATGCCTAGTGGGACCAAGATCCAAAAGAGTGGGAATATTTTTGGTGTGTCCTTCCTTTAATTAGCTTTTGAAATCAAGAAAGTTAGCACCAATGATGACTCCAACCAAATATTTTTGTTGAAAGTAACCAAGGTATGTCTCATTAAATATTTTTAATTAGTTCTTGCATCTTATTTGACATCTGAGGTTGATATGAATAATTATGGTGGATACCCCTATCATTCACCTCCTTATCAGTAGTTTCAACATGATCCTCATGATCCATATGAGCCTCATCAGCCTTACCAAGAGTTCTATCAAAGCTATGATGAGCCTTATCAAGTTTCTCATGATCCTTATTATCAAGGGCATGGCTCTTACCTTCCTCATGACATATATCAGCCTTACCATGATCTCCATCAACCTTATGATGAGAATTATCAACCATATATAGAGCCTTACCAATAGTATGGTGACCCATACCAATCCTATGATAACCCTCATGAATCTTATTATCCTTCTGATCAGCCCATCCAAGTCCCAAATTAATGCATCTCAAGCTTCAAGAAAACTTTGGTTGGCTATGAGCAAGAGATGATAAGCATAGACATTAGGAAGGGTTATAGAGAGAAGATCTCCATTCATGAAATTAAAAGCATGACATCTAATTTGTAATAGGCTTAAGAGGTATGTGAAACTTTCATAAGGTAGGGTCATTCAAAGTTTAGTTTTGATATTCTAGACATTGGAGGTCTAATAGTAAACATTGAAGAGAGGCTAGTAGTTAATGAGGAACCTTGGTGTCATCATAATCATCATCATGTTCCTATAGAGTTTCCCTTTTCCCTTCATGAATGCCAAACCAATATTTATCATAACCCTCGTAATTTTATTCAGACCTTACCTAACTTTCCTACCTAGAATTTTATCCAAGAGAGGCCTCAGAAGGCTGAACAAGCATGTTTTGAGGAGACTAATCTCCATGTTTCTTAGCAAATCCTATAGGAGGCTTCATCTTCAATTTTGAAGGGAGACATCTCTAAAAAATTGGTCCATGATTTTGAGGCTAACTTAGCCAAACAAATTGAGTTTGCAAACTACCATCATCAACATTTAATAGTAGCTACAAAGCCAACACAGCAACAAATTTCTTCTTTTCTACCCATGGTAAGAACAAGTATAGAAGCATAGGTTTCTAAACCTAAGTTTGTGACTTGGAATCAAATTCAACAATCAAAAAAGAAGGAAGAACAATCAAGCATAAGCCAAGATGCTGAAGTCAAGATCAAGCAGGAGATCATTTATCCTCCACTCCTTCCCCTCAAAAGCCTGGAGCCTTTCCTTCATGGAGAGCCTTTCAAGAATTAAAGCAATAGGAAGAGGAGGTAAATGTGATCCAAGAAGAGTAGCTCCATGAGAAAAATCAAGTATCTATGGTAAATTCTTTGGGCCTTTCTCATCTTATGTAATATTTTCAAGGGTCTATTGTGCCACTCTTTGAGAAATAACCTATCCTTTATGAAACAAATCAAGAAGATATAGCTAAAGAAATAGAAAATGAAGGTGACTTGAGTGACCAAGAAGAAGAATTCATAATTAGGACACTTCTTGGAAAATATAAACATGTTTCAATATTCCATAATAATGCAAAGATGGAACAAGTGCAAGAGAAAGCTAAGGTAGAGGTTGAGATGCAAGAACAAGGACAAGTACATGGAGAGGAAGTTGTTGATGTTCAAGAGGAGGACACTCCAATTGTACAAGTTGAAGGTGTTTCTCATGAATTCTTTAATGAATCAAGAGATGTCATTCATCATGAAGAACAAGCTAAATTTAAGATTATGCTCAATCATCATATTGATGTTGAAGATGAAGTAATGTTGGTTGACCAAACTAAGATATCAAAAATAGACTTGTCGTCTCATGATTGTGGTCAAGGAATTGATATGATCACTTTTGAATTTTAGCTTGAAGAAGCTCCAATTGAACTGTAACTTCATATCGAACAAATATTTAGATTTGTTCGATATCTTTCATTCAAGTTATTCTTTACTTTAATGTATTATATTATAGGATAAGAGGAGTGCTACTATCAAATAAGAGGCAATTATTCTCTTAAGATATGATATGTTTGAACTTTTCAAAGATAGTTATCATCTTTTCTCTCCAATTTCAAACATCTCTCTACTTTTGGTAGTTGAGAATGAGCTCAAATGGCCTCAATAAATCATAAGATCGTATCCATCTATCTTAGAGGTCAGCCTTGCAAATATGACAAAGGAGACACATCAAGCTACCCAACATGATCATAATTAGTAACTCATGAATGAAAAAAATTGAAGACATTCTTAAAAAGTACATGGATTTGGGAGCATGATGATTGGGCCTTAAGTCCATACCTTTAACCAATGTGTCTAAAATTAGTAGTAGAGGAACCAGTTGCTTCTTTGAGAAGACATGAACATGAAAATGCTCTTAGCTACAAAACAGAATGATCAATAAAAAGCAAGCATGCTTCAAATAATCAAGGTGTACAAAATAGCTTTCCATTTGATCTTAGAGGGAAGCATCTTATTTTGGGTTAGTTGTTCTACGTTTATTTTGTTTTAATAAGTGATTAGCACAAGTAGTAGTTTGCTTGACTTTTGTCTTATTTTCCCTATTTCCTTATGTTAGTGGTCCTTAATTTGTTTAGGTTAGTTTCCTTTCCATTCAGTGTGTTTCCCTTCAATAAGTGCTTTTGGCACTTTGTTTTATTTTGTTCCTTTTTTCCTTGTTTATTTTAAGAGGAGTTATCTAAGGTTTGATAGCCAGTTCTAGCTTCAGATCAAATTATTGAACTAGATAGGAGACTCCATGCCCAATAGACTAGACAAGGTAACATGGTTTGGGTTCTTAATCATAGCAAGCATGCTTCCCTATGATTTGCCAAAAATGTTGAATAATTTTGGCCCACATACTAAGTTTTTTCTTTGATTGAATAGATGAGCAAATTTTCAGAGCTTTGAAGGATCAAAAGATGACTTACACAAGTTGTGAAGAACTAGATCGTCATCAGGGCATCATGCAAAAGTAGATGGGCCAGCTTGATGTGTACTTAATAAGTTTTATTATAAATCATATTAGGCCAAAACATCCACATGTAAATAATGCCTTTAATTCCAATATCATCCTCTACAAATTTCATGTCTTGATGAGTTCTCTAAATCGAGATATAAGCCTTCAAAATAGAACAAGTAGATGAAGATGGTCGCACGAACATCAAGTTCAAGCCTCAAAAATTAACCATTAGGGTTAAATTTGTAATGGGCATGTGGATGTTAATGATGGTCGTATGGACATTAAATTATGGGTGCATAGATGTCAAAATTAAGCTCAATAATTATCCTTTAGAGTTTAAAGATTGACGGTCATGCAGACATCAATGATAGTCACACAAACGTTAAATGACTGGTGTGCAGACATCAAATTTAGGCCTCATGAATTAGTCATTTGATTTCAAATAGTGGCTCCTAGCAAGATCAAGGGCTCACATTCAATCGTGCATCAAATATCTATGACATGCAAGTAGGTCAAAAAGGTCCCTAAAATAGATCTAATAAAACACATTTAATCATACCAAAGGGGATCAATGGTATGAGATGGGTCAAAAGGTCAATAATCTAAGTTAATAATTGATAACCAATGAGCAAAGGTGAGCCTAGTACATTTTCAATGAAGGTCAAAAAAGAAGTTTTTAACCCAATCAAAGAAATATTGTAACAACCCCACTCAGTTAGACATAGAAATACGTGAATAATTTTTATTATTAAACCCATATACCAAATATAGATTACACCATGAGAATATATAGAGAATATAAAAATTACACAAGGTGATAATAGCAACAAGTTTAATACATCACATAATATTGATCTCTAATATCATGAGAGTACATGTCAAAAAGTGAATACAAAAAGTAATTACATTAACTCAGCTATAACTAATACAAGTCTATAGCTACTATTTTTATTTATAAAAAAAAGTAATTATAACTCAATGATAATACAATGTAATACAATCCAATGTACATATAGATACATGGCTTCTTGAAGCATGAGTTCCCCAAACTCTCCAGTATTTGTCGCAATCTCAAGTGTTATCTCAATAGTAATACTATTGTGGGGAGGGAGATCATCATCCAAATGCTTTTCCACCCAACCACAAACCAATGATCCCCCAAACTATCCCATCAGGGAATGGCCCTCCCTTCACAAATGATTAGATAGTGATGGTATGGGAATCTAGAGAGACTAGTAAGTACTTGTGTGTTGTATGATTCTAAACTAAACATGCAGTGTATCATAAAAATTCATTCTATTATAAGATATTTCACTAACATGTGAACCACACTCATGAAATGATAATGCCTCATACTTTGGCCCAACTATTTACAAATGATAAATGATAATGATCTAGATCAATCAATTTCATACACACCACTTGATCGGACTGCCTTCATCTAACATTATAATGTTAGTAATCCAATGAAGTTCATCTCACTCCTTACTCTGCATTAGCAATGCAGATTGGTCAATTATAAATTCAACCACAAGATTCATTAATTTACATCCTACTAGAAAATGCATCACACGACACACTATATATAGGATTAATAATAACATACATTTATTCCATCAAACATATGCATGAATCTTTCATTATATTCTATCCCATATTAGAAATAATGATTACAAATATACCATCCAGGTAAACATAAAATTTAGCTATACAATTTAAACAATATAATTTGTTTCTAGTTATCTACACCCTATGGCAACCCATATTACCACAGTTCAATGTTCTAAGACTTGACTACCAGTTTTCCACAATCAATCATATAAAGTAGTCTCAAATACATAGAAACACAAGGGTTACATATGATTGATTGTGGAAAACTGGTAGTCAAGTCTTAGAACATTGAACTGTGGTAATATGGGTTATCATAGGGTGTGTGTGTGTGTGTGTGTGTGTGTGTGTGTGTGTGTGTGTGTGTGTGTGTGTGTGTGTGTGTGTGTGTATTAAAGAAAACATCATTCCCATGGAATACAATAACATATCAACACAACATTTGTTAAATTATATATATATATATATATATATATATATATATATATATATAATAAAGCAAACATCATTCCCATGGAATACAATAACATATCAACAATGCATTTGTTAAATTCTTAGAGTTTCATGCACTCATACATAAGTCTACCAACTGTAAAATCACATGTTATCCACAATAAATACTACTATGTATATAATATACAGACAAATATAGATATGAGTTAGGTATAATAACTATAGTAAGTACCATCCGAGTACAACATACGTTTATATTGCAGTACCCTATAATATCACATACTATCATAGGTTCCCAATACATAGATCAAACTTACAAATTTGAAGACTCAACTGATCCATGTAGATAATAACAAGCAAATAGTAAAGTATTAAACCACTCAGGTATGATCTACATACAAACATGCCAAGGTATCTCAAAATAAAAACATTCATCATGAAACACCATTATGCACTAAGTATAACTATTTAACACTTATAGTATGTAAATTCACACAAGTATTCCATACTAAATACATATGACAAATAGTCATTCACATTACTGTTGACGTAGGAGATTGCACCCGGTGGCAGGAAAATGGGTTCCTGCCCTCTCCGTGCAACATGGAAACTCCTCTCTCACCTATGGGATGGCGAAGCAGGAGAGGAGAGTCTCTAGGTATAGGCTAGTTCCCTCTGATGTATCTTGTTTGTTTCAAGTAGTGAAAAAAATACATACAAGCATATATATATATATATATAGCTATAAACTGGGGGGATGAAAAGGGAAGAAAGTGCAAGAAAACAAACTACTCTAAGGAGGTGATACACCAAAACAAGGTGACCTTCTCACACCTACTCTCAGAATTGGATAAATACAACAAACATACACTCAGACTTGGCAGGGAGACCAGGCTACAATGGAATGGCAAGGAGATTCTTATGAAAACACAGGAACAACGACTCACCAAGATGCTGCGAAACACATACTGTAAATGACTTCCTCTGTTCTATATCTCCAAATGGAACTCTCCTCCTGTCACCTGTAGACAATGGTGCCTTGCGGATAACTGGTGTGTTGGTGCTGAACCTATGAGAGCATCAAAAGACAATGACTAGACACAACTCAAACACTCAGAACATACACAGAATCCATCCAAGAAGAGGTAAAACTATCTTTATAGATTCAAGTAGAAATTTTAGCAGGGCTGCGCCTTACAAAAATTGTGAGGAGATGATTACAAAATGACAAGTATCAAATATATATGGAAAGTCTAAGAGGCTCATTTGGCGCTTTTTTTTACAAATGGTTGTTCATGAAAAGAAACAAGCTGCTCAAAATATTAATGAGCCATGTGCTCTGCCTGCTTGAAGTTCGCATTTTTTAAATGGCAAAACACGATTTGTCCACCCATTAAATGAAAAATGAAGAAACTGGTTACATTTCTTAGCTACTACGTCTTCTCATGGTCAACTCACTGACACTATTTCACCTACTGGAGTCTCTTCTTCAAATTAGCACCACTTGGACTTAACTGTTTGCTTATTCCATGCGTGTCCTCTTGTCTTTTATTGAATTTGTCTCTATCTAACTCGTTCGGCCTCCCATGAATGAAATTTTGGCAGGTTGCTGCATTCTGGACTCCTTGGCAATACTTAGCTCTTCCTTCACTTTGAAAGCAAATAGCTATCTCTTTTATCAATTTTGATGTCCCGGTGGATGTCATACTTTGAATGCCAATGGCTATTCTATTCCTTTAAATTTGATGGCCTCGCGGTCATCATCGGGTCCACGTGACAATCAGGTCCATGCTGGCAGCCTTTCGGGCTATCTTCATCTGTCTACTTGGCATCCACGTAGGATGTCCTCGTCCCTGTTGGCCGAACTCCTTTACATGTCTTATGAGCGACCCAAGTTCTTTTTTACGCATCGGCCCTTCAAAAGGGCTCTTTGAATTGGACTTCCCCTTCAGCTGAAGGGCACTCCTTTGAACCGAACCCGTTGAACCAAAATTTGGTTCAACAGTTCAAGGATTAACCATTGTGCACTGATTTCCCAATGAACCAAGCCAATGAACCCTTTTCATTAAACCTTTGACTTTGAACTCTTGACATTGAACCAATTGCCTTGAACCAAGCAGCTCTGAACTGAACCGTTGAACCAAGCCTTAGACTGAGATGAACTAGGCTGAACCAATGAACCAGGCCTGAACAGAGCATGGACTTGAAGATGAGCTCGCAACCTAAAAAATGACTGGCTTCGAAAAGCCAGAGAAGAAATTGACCACAATTTTGCCAGGGGCAAAAATTGGTCAACAGATTGGTGACTCACAGGGGAAGCGTACCTGCCATGCTTAGAAACCTAGCTGCCTTGCAAATCCATTGGGCATGGAGTCAGTAGTAAACCTTGAGAACCAGGAACAGCTCTGTTATAACTTAGAACCAAAAAGCGCAGACCCACCTCTGAGGAAAAGAAAAACACATGCAAGGCTAAGAAAACTATAACTTGTGTAACAGCACTTAGGAAAAAATAGGAAAGAAAATAAAGGAAAGTATGTACAGGCGAACCCAAAAAGATCAGTGGTAATGTTTCAGATGTATCTCATTAACCGGGATACACAGTTCTTTGCCATCCAACCTTGAAAGTTGGAATGCATTGTGCTACTTGCACTGAGTAATCACATAAGGACCGCTCCATAGGGCATCGAATTTTGCATGTTTTTTGGGCTTAACTCAATCTTCATCCCATTTCAGGACAATGTCTCATTCAAAAAAATCTCTTGACAAGGACTTCTTGTCGAAGTGCCTTTTTACTTGTTATTGGCGACTTGTCAGAGAAGCCATAGCCTGATCCCTTACCTCTTGGAGCTCCATTAGCTCATACAACCTGACCTCCATGCTGGTTCCTTCTTCTAGTTGTAGTTGGTGGGAGAGATCCAATGCTGGCAATTCAAGCGAGATGGAAAGCCTGGCTTCCCTTCCATACACAAGCATATATGGAGAATTTTTGATTGCTCTCTTTGGAGTAATTTGGTTGGCCCATAGAGTTGTCTTTAGCTTGGCATGCCAAGTCCTCTAATTTTCTTCCATAGTCCTCTTTATGATTCTGATCAAATTTTTGTTGGTGGACTCAGCCAGCCCATTCCCCTACGGATAATAGTTTGATGAAGTGCTGAGGTATATGCCATACTTCAACGCCCATTCACTAGTTTTGATTCCCAAAAAAGCCAAGGTGTTATTTGAGATTATGGTGGCTGGGACTCCAAATCTTGTTACCAGATCTTCATAAAACTCCAGGACTGCACTCTCATTTGCCTCCTTCAAAGCAACTGCCTCTACCCACTTGGTGAAATAATCCATGGCAGTCAATACCCACTTGTGCCCAACACTAGAGGGAGGATTAATCATCCCTATAAAATCTAGGCCCCATTGCATGAATGGTTGCTCAACTTGAATGGGCTGTAGAGGTATGGCAGCCAATTGATGTTTTCCATCAAAAAGTGCACACTTCTGGCACTTTCTCACCCAGGCATGGGTGTCCTTGAAAAGAGTAGGCCAAAAATAGCTAGCTCTCATTATCTTTGTTGTTGTAGCTCTAGGAGCGAAATGACCACCAGCTGGCCCATCATGAAACTTAGCCAGTATCCTATCAGCCTGATTGGGGTCAATGCATCTTAGAAAAACCTTAGAGAGATCCTTCCTAAATAATACTTCATCAATTAGGACATAAGGAAGGGACTGAAGTTTAAAATACCTTCTTCTAGCCTTATCAAGACCCTGTGGACACTCACCTATGAGAAGGAAATGCTTCATGTCCAGCGTCCAATCCTTTATGACAGCGAGTTCTTCTGTAGTGGTTGCATCATGGATTAACAAGCTATTCTCCCCTTTATCTTATTTGAAACCTACAACCAATTGTTCACACAGACCTCTGCCCCTCACCAGCTTGGTGATTTTAATGTCTACATTGTACTCCATCACTTTGGTGATCCATCCCGACCTTTTCTCATTCAAATATTGATTGGTCAAGAAATCCTTGATGCCAAGATGTGGGACCATAAGGTGGATCCTATTGTTAGACAGCATATACCTAAATTTCTTCAGGCTCTGCACTACTGCCAGGACTTGCTTTTCTACATACATGTACCTGACTTCAAAATAATCTAATCCTTGGCTGAAGAAGGCGAGTGGCTATTCGAGGTCTTCGCCATTTGCTTGGGTAAGCATGGCGGATATCACTTCTTCATTACTGAATGTATAGAGGTTGAAGTCTTTACTAAAGTTGGGGTTGATCAGAGCAGGCGCCTGGGCTAAACCCTGCTTGACGGCTTCAAAGCTGTCCTTTCTTTACACTGTCCACTTGAATTCTTCACCTTTTCTCAACATAGAGGTCAGGGGCTTAACTGTCTCAGCAAAATTCAGAATGAACCTTTGAATAAAATTTATCCTGCCAAAGAAGCTCTACAGGCCTTTCTTGTGCTTTGGTAGGGGCATCTCCAGAATGGAGCAAACTCTCTTGAGGTCAATGGACAAGCCTTCCTTGGACACGATATGGCCAAGAAGTTTCCCCTCATGAACAGTAAACACACTTTTCTTTGGATTAAGAGAGATGCCAAATTCCCTGCACCTCTCAAAAATCTACCTAAGGTGTTCTATGTGCTGGCTCGCTTCCTTAGAGAATACCATCATGTCATCAAGGTAGACCAGCACATTGTTGTTTATCAAGCCACCAAAATCCATGTCCATGGCTCGTTGGAAGGTAGCACTAGCATTGGATAGCCTGAATGGCATCTTCTTGTAGGTAAACATGCCCCATTTAGTGGTGAAGGCTATTTTATACTGGTCATAGCCTTGCACTAGAATCTGATTATACCCTGAATAACCATTTAGAAGGGAGAAACGCTCACTGCCAGTTACCTTTTGGAGGATCCGCTCCATGTTTGGAAGGGGGTAATGATCTTTTAGAGAGACTTTATTAAGGTCTCTAAAGTCGACACACAACCTGATCTCCCCATTCTTCTTTCTAACAGGAATGAGGTTGGCCAACCAGGAGGAATGTTTGATTGAAAATATAATTCTAGACTCAATCAATTTGGCCAATTCCCTTTGCATGAGGGGCTCAATTGTAAGATTGGCAGGCCTTTGCTTTTGTGTGACTGGTTTGGCACCTTCCTCTGATTCAATGGTGTGTTGAGCAAGTCTTGGGTCGAAGCCCTTCAAGTCACTATAATCCCATGCAAACACATCAGTGAACTCTTGACACAGCAGAATGAAAGCTCACTTTTCTTGAAACGTGTAGACCTTGCCAAGTGCCAGCAACTTGACCTTAAAGATTTCAACTTTTTCATAATTCTCCTCTTTGGTCGTGATGCATGCTTTGTCATTTCTTAGTTGGTCATCTTTATTGAAAATGCTTTCAAGCGTGACCAGACCTTTAGGGAGTTTATTATTCTTCAATTGGACAATCTGATCTCCATATTCTTGCTGCAATTTCACCTGGTTGTGTATTGTGAACTCAGCTTCCTCCTGGAGGAAGAGAGCTATCTGTTGGTCACTTTTAAAAACTTGCCAATTTGCAATGTTGTCTGGGACAGAGGGGTGAACTACCACCTTCAAGTGGTGTGAACCACAATCCTAGCTTATTTCTCTTGAAACATCAAACTGAGCACCAATTGCTGCCAACCTGTCTGCGTGTTTGTTCTACTCCCTGAGAATTGAGGCAATGTTGAAAGCAAGGAAATCTTCCATCAAGTCCCAAACCCTATGCTTGTAAGACTTCAGCAAGGATTTCTTTGTTAGATTTAGGCCCTTCACCTGATTCACAATCAGCTTGCTGTCTTCCAAGACCTGCAACTCTTTAATCCCTCTTTTTCTTGCACATTCCAGCCCATGGATCAAAGACTCATATTTTGCAACATTACTTGTGCAAGAGAAATGGAACTAGAAGGCTAAAAAGTACCTCTCCTTTGAAGGGGAGACCAACATCACCCCACCTCCAGCGCCTAACTTACTTCTGGATCTATCAAAATACAGCGGCCATAGGCCAAGGTCTGCTTGTTCTGCCTTCATCAAATTTGGCATGAAGGCCCCCTCTTCGTGCATGCAATAGACTCCAAGGTCTGTCTCCTCTATAAATTTGTATGGATCATGTTCAAAGTTATCATTTCCCCACTCATCCAAAAGTAGGTCTGTGACTCCTTCAAGAGCAGAGGACGAAGATTGGTCTATCTGGGGCTCTTCTGGGTCGATGATTGTGTAACTGACATTCACTGCCTTGGGAGTATATGATTCTAGATGGTCCTTGTAGAGTGGCTCAGACTCAATTTTCACCTTGGTCCTATACTTGGTTCTGAAAACAAGATATGACCAATTTGCTGCTAGATAGCCACCTATTTTGGATGTGAAGTCCCTAGACAGGCACATTGCAAAAAATGGAGGAACATCCGCTACTACAATATCATGGGGAATTGAGAAGGTTAGGCAAGCATGCAATGTCAAGTCTAAACCCTTCAAAATTCCAACTATTTTTGCAGGTGTCCCATCTAACTGTAGGACTCCCTTTTTCATTTCTTCATACTTCAGTCCCATCTTGTCAGCAATGCACTTAGGCATCACTGATGTACTGGCCCCGCTGTCAATGATGCAGTTGTGTATCAAGAAGTCCCCAATGATCAAGGATACGTAGAAAGGGGGAGTCTTCTCTTCCTTCTTTACCTATTCTGGAGGGGCAGGCTATCCATTTGTCATCAAGACATTATCCATGTTTGTTGGAACAACTTGCTTATCCAGCTTATGCAATTCTTTCTTCAATACATCCTTCTATCCTGGAAGAGACAATGAATCCCATAAGGAGATGCTCACATGCAACTTCTTCATTTGGTCCACTATATTGACTTGGGGACTGCCTCCCTTCATGTTTTCTTTTGGGTTGATCCCAACTGGAGTTGTAGGCTGAGGCGCTGAAGGTGCAAATACCTGTTTGGAAATTGGGACCCTTTGAAATGAGTGTGATGGAGGAGGTGCAGCCGCTGCCTGAGTGGTAGCTTGCACCTCTTCCATTGCTCTCCTCTTAAATCTTGTATTGGCTGCAACACAATCAGCCTGATTCCCTGTAGTGCCCCCATGGTTGATTGCACAAAACTCACCCTCTTCGTGATTCATAAGAGCAGAATCCAGCTGGCCCTGATTACTACTCGTGCTAGGTTGAGCTGGAGCCTCAAAAAATTGGGAAAGAGCAACAGCCTGATTCTCTATATTTTGGAAATAATTCACCATCTCATTTGTGTGCACAGCCTGTTCTTGACCATATCCCATGGTCGAACAGCTAGGCTGCTCTTGTACAAGACCATTCTGAACAGGCACTATGGCCTTAGATGATGAAGAGGGACCGGTGTTGTAATTTTGAAATGCCCTGGTTGTAGTGAGTTGCCCCTGACCTTGATTATAATTCTGGAAAGGGGGTTTAGGGGCTTGACCATAATTTTGGTACCCTTGATTTGGCCTATTGCCTTGAGCTTACTACCTTTTAATGGCAACAAGTTCATTGGTCACTATCTGCAACATACTCTTAACCTCATGTAATTCACTTGATGCGACAGTAGCTGGTTTTTCGCTAGCAGGCAGAGGAGCCAATGTGGGAGCAGGGGCCTGAATTGGAGGTGGCACTTCTGGGAAAATTGGCATGTGGGGTCTAGGGGCTATTTTCCCAACCTGTATTAAATAGTTCTCTGCTACTATGGCTATGTCATAAGCGTCAGGCAGTATATGCCCTCCCATAGATTGTATCATGACTGCAATGTTTTTGTTTAATGCTTTCAGGTAGTATAAAAAAGAATAGCTGGGAGTCGGCCTTACCAAGATGGGAATCCTCTGCCAGGTCTTCTGAAACCTTGTGTTAAAGTCATGCATATATTCGTGTGGAGCCCTCTGTATGGTCATCAGTTGCTCAGCATGTGAGAGGTCATCGCTCTTTTCCCCAAAATGGTCTGTTAGCTTAATACCCAGTTCATTCCAAGAATGGATTGAATTCACGGGCAAGGTCCCGTACCAGTCAAGAGCCTTGCCCTTAAGAGACAGAGCCAGCAATCTGACTATGACATTTTCCTCTGTGATATTATGAATATTGACGAGGTTAGAAACGTTCCTGATGTGCTTAACGACTGTAATGGGTCCCAATCCATCGAAAGAAGGTACATTTTTTAGAGATACCCCTGGAATTGGATCATACTATGGGAGGTTCAAGGGGCTCTCACCACGAAAGGCTACAAATGGCAAAGCCAAAGCTGGGATGGGGCGCGACTAAGGCTCTACTGTAACTGTGTCTCTTATAACAAGTCTAGGAGGATGACTTATTGGATAAGGATGAGTCTTCCTAAACCTTAATCTTTTAGCAGAATTTAGAGGTAGTTCAATGAATTCAAAAGGAATCCTTTTTGAAGCAGACCTAGTGGTGACTTTAGGCATAGAAATTTAAGACACTGGTCTTAATATGGAAAATGAAGCTCTTACCATTGGAGTCGCTAGATGCTGGGAAATATTGAAATAGCTGTGATAGGACCAGCATCAATCCTGATATCTTACTGCATTGAAAACTTAGGTACCACCGGTTGTGCCAAAACTGTTGACATAGGAGATTGCACTCGGTGGTAGGAAAATAGGTTCCTGCCCTCTCCCCGCAACATGGAAACTCCTCTCTTGCCTATGGGATGGCGAAGCAAGAGAGGAGAGTCTCTAGGTATGGGCTAGTTCCCTCTGATGTATCTTGTTTGTTTCAGGTAGTGCAAAAAATACATATAGGCATATATATATAGCTATAAACTGGGGGGATGAAAAGGGAAGAAAGTGCAAGAAAACAAACTACTCTAAGGAGGTGATACACCAAAACAAGGTGACCTTCTCACACCTACTCTCAGAATCAGATAAATACAACAAACATACACTCAGACTTGGCAGGGAGACCAGGCTACAATGGAATGGCAGGGAGGTTCTTATGAAAACACAAGAACAGGGACTCACCAAGATACTGCGAAACACATACTATAAATGACTTCCTCTGTTCTATATCTCCAAATGGAACTCTCCTCTTGTCACCTGCAAACAATGGCACCTTGTGGATAACTGGTGTGTTGGTGTTGAACCTGTGAGAGCATCAAAAGACAATGACTAGACACAACTCAAACACTCAGAACATACACAGAATCCATCCAAGAAGAGGTAAAACTGTCTTTATAGATTTAGGTAGAATTTTTAGTAGGGCTATGCCTTACGAAAATTGTGAGGAGATGATTACAAAATGACAAGTATCAAATATATATGGAAAGTCCAAGAGGCTCATTTGGCGCTCTTTTTTACAAATGGTTGTTCATGAAAAGAAACAAGCCGCTCAAAATATTAATGAGCCATGTGCTCTGCCTACTTGAAATTCGCATTTTTTAAATGGCAAAACGTGGTTTGTCCACCCATTAAATGAAAAATAAAGAAATCGGTTACATTTCTTATCTACTGCGTCTTCTCTTGGTCAACTCACTGACATTATTTCACCTACTGGAGTCTCTTCTTCAAATTGGCGCCACTTGGACTTAATTGTTTGCTTATTTCGTGCGTGTCCTCTTGTCTTTTATCAAATTTGTCTCTATCTAACTCATTCGGCCTCCCAAGAATGAACTTTTGGCAAGTTGCTGCATTCTGGACTCTTTGGCAATACTTAGCTCTTCCTTCGCTTTGAAAGCAAATAGCTATCTCTTTTATCAATTTTGACGTCCCGACGACGTCATACTTTGAACGCCAACGGCTATTCTATTCCTTTAAATTTGATGGCCTCGCGGCCGTCATCAGGTCCACGTGACAGTCAGGTCCATGCTGGCAGCCTTTCGGGCTATCTTCATCTGTCTACTTGGCGTCCACGTAGGATGTCCTCGTCCCTGCTGGCCGAACTCCTTTACATGTCTTATGAGCGAATCGGGTTCTTTTTTATGCATCGGCCCATCAAAAGGGCTCTTTGAATTGGACTTCCCCTTCAGCCAAAGGGCACTCCTTTGAACCGAACCCGTTGAACCAAAATTTGGTTCAACGGTTCAAGGTTCAACCATTACACGCCGATTTCCCAATGAACCAAGCCGATGAACCCTTTCCATTGAACCTTTGACTTTGAACTCTTGACATTGAACCAATTGCCTTGAACCAAGTGGCTTTGAACTGAACCATTGAACCAAGCCTTAGACTAAGATGAACCAGGCCGAACCAATGAACCAGGCCTGAACAGAGCATGGACTTGAAGATGAGCTCGCAACCTGAAAAATGACTGGCTTCGAAAAGCCAGAGAAGAAGTTGACCACAATTTTGCCAGGGGGCAAAAATTGGTCAACAATTACTAATTATGAGTTAGCTAATTCATAAATCTCATTATGACTTTACACCCTAACGACTCATTGCTTCTAGGAGCTTGTTCCAAGGGTTACAGATCATGATTCCTATGTAACTTACAAATATAATCACTATATATATTAGCATTTGCGCATCCTAACATGCACCACATAAAGGTATTATAATGTTATGCAGTTTTTAAACCACAGTTTAGTGTTTTAGTATCAATTACTAAGCATACATAGAACACACTTATTTCATACAATAACCTAGATCTTTGTTTTTTTATGAAAACACAAAATAATTCAGTTTATATTGGGGGTTTACAAGAAATCATTTGCTAAATTATATTGTTTAATTCTTTCACTTTTTAGTTAATATTTCTCTCAAGAATATTAACTTAAGAAAACTATCCCATTTCTCCTAATTATGCTAAAAATCATAAACATGTAACTCAATGTCAAATTCTGTATGATTGGTTTCCCTATTTTAAGGAGTCTTAAATGTTCCATAGTTTTAATCTATAATACAAGATAGTTATATTTTATCTGTTTGACTCCATCTACACATTGTTATGGTTATCTAAAAAATTAAGACTAAGAATCTAGTTTTGATTTACCATTCCCTTTTATAGTTACTGATTCCAAGATTTATGCCCATTGAGCATTATAATGTTAATGTCATTTGTAGTTCAAATGAGTATCCTATACAAGACTTGAGAGTTTATAATAAAATTCAGATTTAATTCTTAATATAAATCAAACTTAAGAATCCATCCAAAAAAATTCTTAATAAAATAATAAGTTATAATCCCTTTATTATATCTATATAATTCTCCTTAGAATTAACTGATGCCTACCTAAAGGGCATATTTCTAGAACTAAGTTCATAGCTTATGTCTTACATGGGTCAATAATAACAATGCTTCAAATGATATTGTCTTATTAACTCATCTCAAACATGATACTTCTATTTTAGCAAAAAAATATATATTCCTTATAATTGATATAGTGCATAGCTAAATTTCCAATGCCCTAATAACCAATCATAAATTACTAACCAACTAAATGTGGGTCTCCCTCTACCCTTCCCGTCAATTCATAAAAATGTAAAATTAAATATGCACCAGCGAATGTATAATGAAACTCATGACAGAATGGAAGAAAGTCGATTTCATGATATAATTGTTAAATGCATGAAACAGACATGAAGCAACTCTCACTCCCAGAAAGAAACATGACCATAGTACATTATGTATATGTCTTATCCAAACATGGAGATAACATATATTTTTAACTTGTTGAAAGTGCAAAGGGGCTTTTTGAGTCTATTGAAATCCTTGACTTAAATGAAATGTGGTTTCGATTGAGTTGAAATCGCTGAGATAAAAATAATAGTGGTGGTGTTGCTTTTGGGCTGAGTTAAAGAAAAGAAAAGAATAGAACTTGATATGGCAATAAGCTTGGCATGGTGCAGCTTGAAAGGCTACTTTATAATAAACATCGATATGTATATTTTTACCCAAAATGCTTTATAACAAGCACAATTATATGCATATCACCTAATACAATGGTGAAGATATAAACACAAGGGATTCAATGTTTATGGGAAAAAGATTTATCAAATAATCTATTTTCAATGTTGTAATACCTACAACCCACCATATACAACAGTTTGGTAGCAAAAAAAAATAACTATTCTAAGTTCAACGCCTTATTATATACCCAATGCCTTATATAAATCTAGAAATTAATCATATAATACACTCAAGTCATTATTATCTGTAGCAACTTGTTACCTATAACGACGCCTTTTCCATATATCAAAATCATTCTAAAATAGATCAACACCAAGTCTTATTATAGAAAATAAAGATGCCAAGTTTTAAATAACAAGGTTATAAATAGTCAGTAATTTTGCTTGGTGTGTAGACATGAAACATGTAAACAACGACTCTATTATTTTGTTTTGGTTTCTAGACTTATTATGAATAAAGCAATTCCACCATCTAGTATTTGATGTTCGACCTCCGCTAACTTGGGTGATTTAATCTTATTTGCATTTAGTTGGGTATTTATCGATGACATCCCCTATATTTAGTCAACTGTTCTAAAAGAGATTTTACCATGGTTGTTATCTAGTTGAACCCGAATTAACCAAGTTTAATGACGTAATGTCATGGGAATGTAATTTAGAGGAATACGATGATTCAATAATAAAAAGGTTGGAATTTAAATATTAAATCACTTAATGACATCTTTTGATTTTCAAAATAAGACTACATATTAGTTTCCTATCCAAGTCGATGCCCTAAGTAGTCCCCTAATTATATGAAATCAAAATGGGATCTAAATATTATATTTACCATATTACTTATTTTATTATTATACAGGGAATTTGTTCAAATAAAAACATATCTTTCCATGATCATATAATGAAATCCAATACACCGCCTACCTGGCAGTTAGAATTCCTTTTGATATGAGAATCTTTGCTTGGCCCATTTCTCTATTCAGTACCATGCCCTTTTCCACTTCTCTTTTTTGGACTTTCTCCTTTCCCATACTTATAATTGCATTTTCCCTTTTTATTTAATTCTCCACCTATATGAAATAGGTGTAAACCTTCATTTTTTATTTTTTATTCAATAAGTTTTAATTCTTTTTATTTTATTAATGGTTTTTTTTCCCATTATTAAATGTATTTATTTTATTTTTAGAATAAACTTTTTTCTTTTTCTATTTTTATGTTTTTGCTTTCCTACCAAATCATAATTTCTAATTATTTTAATGCATTTTTAATATTAATTACAAATATTAATAAATTTATTAATTTGAATGAGCACTTTTATTGCCAAAATGGATTAATCAATAAATCCATATTTTAATCAAATTATACTAATCTCCAAAATATTAATGATTATAAATGCAATTACGCAAAGTAAAATCATTCAAGCATAAACCGAGACTAACATGCAAGTCACACAAGATAATTTCACAAAACCATTAAACTATGTATCTAACGTGAATTATTTACGTGGTGTGTGCAAGCTTCTTGCTAATTTTCTGTTGACCTGTGGCATCTCAATCTACATCACCCTCTCTGATGATGCTTTCCCTCTAGTACGCTTGAGAGATGAATTCTCCTACATCCACCTCACAACACGCAAGTCATTAACTCATATCTCATGATAACCATAAAGCAATAATATAACCAAAATAACACATTAATATGGTTAAAATGTAACCACATACCACATACATTAATCAATGCATAGTAAGCAATCATGTATCATAATCTAACTAAGCAACATACTACTATCCCATAATAACATAAATCTCAAGCTTAGTTAGAAATATAATCAAATTTGAATTTGTTAGTTGCAAATATACACGGATAAATCTAGCAAGTTTACCTAGCAAAGAATTGGGATGTAACAAATATATAGAGCCAAGATCAAAATATGACCTAGTTTGAACCAGAACAAATAAGCCAAATGCATAGGCCACCACTAAAGCTCGGTTAGGCTCCTAGTTTGAAGACTAAAAACCTATGGGCTTTGTTTTCTAGGGTTGTAGGGTTGTTCCATGACTATGTTTATTGTTATTTGAAGAAGATCCTTATGTGCATCAAGTTCTCAGATCCCACAGTGTTCAAAGGTAGAATAGGTATTTTAGACCTATTCCAAAGCAAAAGGTAATAACTAGCTATTGTAATAAGACCAAGCATCTGGCAGACATTCATTGATATAATAGGCTATAGGAAAACCAATAAATAAGATTAGTTTTCAATTTATAGTAAAGCTATAATAAGACCTATGGTCAAATATTATAAATGGGGGGGCAAATATGTAATTATGGAAAGGTGTCTCATTTTTTGACATGATCGTATATTCGATATATAGGTACCCATAGCTGCCTAAAGTAGACTTGGTCATGGTTTTGTTAGGACCAAGAATGTGAGGACCTTGTCTTCATAAAGAAGCAAAGTAGGTGTGGTAAAATTCATGGAGTAGATTGAGGGATTAAAGAAGCAGTTAGAGTATTCAATGTTGATCAGAGCCTTTGGAGATATTTTCTCCTTGAAATAATCATGATTCATCATGCAAAATTGATTCTTATCTTCTAGTGGATCTTTCAGCCAATGTGAATAACTTGAAGACTACTGAAGCTAAGGTAGGTTAACTTGTGTTGATGGACTAGTCCTGATTAGACCAAAAGATGGTGGATCATGCATTGAAAGGTGACAAACCATTGACTGATGTGTACTCCCTCTTCTCTCTCTCCCTTCTCCTATATGATCCCATCCTCTTCATTGAAAGTGTTCTCAGATTTTAGAATTTTCATCTTTCTAGGAGACAAGGATATTCTCTAAGATATTACAAAATATGCTCGGCTTGATTAGGCTAAACCATGTCAAGCATTTGTAAGAACTACCCCTTGATGCAATATAAGACTTTCTTTACCTATCTCTTGCTTCAGGTTTGTGTTTGGTGAGTTGTGCATGATGGCACTGTGTGTATAAGAGTCTTCCTCATCTATTGTCCTCCTTTTTGACCTTGTTTAGCATGTTTTCAAGTGATTTACAATACTAGATTAGTGTTCTATCTACCATTAATGTGATATCTTAGTGAGTCTTATAACTCCTCTTTATTTGCATTCATTGCTCCTTGAACATTTTTTATGAAACATGTATGCAATCAGTTGGATTTTGCGGTTGTGTGAGCTAGCATTGTCTTCTAAAGATCTAGTGTGGGTTCAAGCTTATGGGAGTTTCCCATTTTTATTTGGTGCATCACCTTTTAGCCTTCTTAGGAGCCCTTTCCCCTTTTCTAACCCTTTTCCCTATGGCAATCATTAGTTTAAGTGATCCATCAAGAGAAAGTCGACTTTCTCTAGAGGTTCAACCCCACCATAGGTGATCCACAGCCTAGGGTTGTTCCAATATTATATCTCAATCGAAAAGGGCCTGAATAAACCTCTCCAAGGGTGTAAATTGATGTTATAATAGAAATAAAGTTAAGATGTGGATGTTATATGGTGAGGTTGAGCCTTTGGAGAAGGTCGACTTCCTATTGGATCTATCACCTACACTAACCTCTGACTTGGAAAAGGGAGAGAATAAAACATTAATTGCATGAAAACATGTAAAAAGGAGGTGATGCACTAATGTTTTAAACACTTATGTTTGTACAAGACACATTATAGGACACTTTCAATACTGCTAAACATCACTTCATTCACTCTTTGAAAAGCTTCCACATAAATGTTTCACTAAAAGGCAAGAATTGGCTATTAATCTAGCATGGGAGGGTAGTTTTCCACTTCCAAACTAATCAACAGACTATATATGCACTCAAAATGACCTATGGGAGCTACCAAACACTTCATGAAGGTGAGGGAATTTATAAAAAGGCAAAGGAAAGCATGGATTCACTTAACCACATCAATAACCTCATAAGACACACTTCAATTCAGCTTGCAAATAGAGGAATTAAGTCTCTATTATATCAAATAGGTGTTAAAGTATAAATTTGGCATAGCCAAATCATAAGAGTCTCTACCTCTAAGAAAAATATATGAGAGTCAGCCCTTTTTAATGGGAAAGAAAATGGAATATATAGAAGGAAGGGGAGAGAGAATGAATTGAACATATAGCCCTTAATAAATGTGACCCAACCACCTTTGCTCAATTAGCATCAGTTCAAGGATGTTGAATCATAATCCATAAAATAATAACAAGTCCCTAAGGACCTTAAAACACTAAATGCCACACTATCTTCCTCAATCATGCTTGATGTTCTTCATTTTATCAGGTAGTTACTTGAGGTTATTTATTGATGTTCTTTCTGACATTCCCTATGTAGTCACCATTCTTCCATTGCTTCTAAATCCTAAATATAGATATATTATGGATGAAAACCAATCACCCTATTAGTTTTCATGTAGTCATGATAGCAAATAAAGATCTATAGATTAGGGTTTTTTAAATATGAATGAAATGTAAAACCTATGTCTAAAAGCTCTTGAAAAGATTTACAAGGCCTTAATGGCATTAGACAGCTTTACAAGGTTTGTTCTTGATAACTTATATACGTTTGATCTTGTATTTATGTATTCTACCTGCTCAAGGTGGTAAAATCCTTTGTCCAACGTGTTTGCCTTCATGGCATCCTCTCAAGCTATTTGTTCTATTTAAACACATGACCATTATGAGCCTAGGACATGTGTCCTTATCTTGTACCACCTGGAGATTTGATTAAACCTATTCCATTGATCTCCTCTAGAGTCTTCTATTCTTGACCTTTATTTTGGCCATTGATCATTGATCTACTCTCCAGATGGTGCCACTTGGTAACTTTGCATTGATCTTTGGTTTGACCCTAGAGAATGAGACACTTATCAATCTCATGTGGCTCTTGTGGACCCTTCTATCAGTATTTATGATTGAACGCACTTATGACACATGTCAACCTCATGTTTAATGCGACTCCATTTTATTTTTTTACCTTTGATCCACACTATTGATCTACTCAAAAGTTGTCATGATTGAGACACTTGGCGTATTTGCATTTAATTGTAAGATTTGTTGACTTGTTGACCTTGATCGCATCATTAGATCTTCATTACATGATTGAACATGCACCATTGATCTTTGTCTTAATATTTGATGTGGATCATTGATCTTGACTTGTATACATGAACACACACCATCGATCTTACTTTATTTTTTGACCCGATTAAATGCTCAAATGTCATTGATCTACTAGCTTGATGGAACATTGTTTCACCACTTGATAGCCCCACATTTAATGTGAGGATCTTGTGATATTTTTAAATGCAAATGGCTTATTAATGAGGCCTTAAAATAATGTCCTTGAGCACATCCTAAACTATTGGATTGTCCCTACAATGGCATGTTATGACAGTCTGGCTCCCCTAGGCTTATGTTAGTCATTTTTCTCTTAAACAAGGGCACTATGAGGCATCAAAATCAATCTGAAGTAAAGACCATCAAGAGTTTCAAATGGTAAGGGTTGAAATTTGGCTTGTGAGGCCAAAATGTTAATAATACCACTTGAATTTTGAAATAGAAGATAAAAGGAGATTAGGTAGTACCTCAAACCACCATAGATATGTTTATCATGTTGTTCCAAGTGTGTGGACAAATTTGGTTTACAGAAGAGAAGTAAGAGTTTGTCACTTTGGCTTGAAAGTCCCTTGAGACTATTAAGGATACATATTTCTCACTTAAAGGTAAACTTGACAAGATTGTAATTAAATAGAATAGTTTCATGGGGAGTTGAGCACTTTGGGAGAGTTAAGGGGCCTTGTCTACAAGAGATCAGGGGCATTAGTTTAGAGGTTAAGATTATAACCTTTATTAACAATTGCTAAGAGTCTAAAACCCCCTTAAACCTCCCTAAACCCTTAATTAGTACCTAATTGAGAAGATCTTTGAGAAAATGAATCAAAAATGCATTATGATGGCCTGATAAACACTTGGATCCTATAGTACACTCTCAAGAGATCCCATCCATAGTACTAGTTTGTATATGTTATTGTATGGACCCCTAAAAGACTACAGTTTTGTAAGGTTTTGAGAAAATTCAAAGGTGCATAACTTGGTCAAGGGTTGAAAATCATTAGAGGAGGTACTATGAGACATGTTTCACCTTCTCAAATCATGAAACACTTACAAATCTACCTAAGAATGTTCATACAAGTCTATGTCAAACAAGCAATCTAAATGTGCCAAAGGGAGGTGACCTAATCATCTAAGTGAGGTAAGATTGTAGGTGTAAGATACTTGGAAAACTTAAGATTGAAAGTAACTACAACATATTGTTCTTTCATTTGCCAATGTATTACTTCCAGTCAAACTAACATATGTTTTTTTTTTTAGATGTGAAAATTTTGACAATGTTGAATTTCAAATGCAAATGATTATAGATCTGAAAATCATGTATGGATGTATTGTATTTTTTTGGTTTAAATCATTGGATGCAATGGCTGAAATTCATTGTTTCCTACTTTTGTCGTACACTACACAATTCAAATTTAATAGGGATACTCTACATGTCTATTTCAAGGCACTTTTAATTTCAAGAAGATTAACAACAACCAATAGATCAAATATTTTTTTTATAGCTTGTAATTAAAATGATCCATGTCTAGACTATGCATATACATGTCTTGTATCCATGATTTGTCTTCTCAATATAATTTATGCACTTTGTTTCTTTCATGTTCTTATTACACAATATGTGTTTCAAAATTTGAAGAGACATGTTAAATGCCTTTGAATATATATTATTCAATGTAAGGCCATTGAAAATAGAAGGAAGATTTGAAATTTTTATTATAATTGTTTCATAATAAACATCATTTGTATCCAATTAAAAAAATTATGTTATATGTTATTTTCAACTACACAAATGCGTAATGAAAAAAAAACATGTGTTTGCTTTGCGATGACCAAAACTATATTTTAACATTTAGCAAATGGAAATCCACTCAAAGGAAAATGAAATTCCTTCAATGTGGTATTGTATATATGGAATTACAAGATCAAAGATATATCTTTACCAATTTGAAACATTTTCTTCTCAATTGAAAACACATTACAAAAAAGATTGTATTACATACTACCTAAGAAAAGGTATGCCAAACTCTTCATTAGATAATTGAAAAATGAAATTAAAGAGGCTTTCTCCACAATCAAATATGATTTTTAAAATGACAAAAAATCCTTGTGTTTCTATACCATGTAAAATGTAAGATCAACAAGATCAAATATGTATGCAACTAGTTGATACCAGGGTATCCACCATCAGTTTATTATACTTAGGTTTTTTTTCCAATATAATGGTTTATAATGGCCATGCAATGGGATTTCATCATGAAATAAGATTCAATATGGAAGCATGCAACACTCTCTATTAAATTTAGAATGTTTTTTGCCTCTTGTGGATGACCAAATCCATATCTATATATTAAGCCATGTTGCCAACCACTAAATGCAAAAAGTGTCACCCCATAACCCAAATTCTCGTTCACTTGAGAAAAGTTTTTTAGAAAGCCTCATCCTCAAAAAATATGTGTTTAGGTCATGAATTATGTGCATTGTATATAATGTTTAAAGATCTAGCTCAAGCTATAATGAGAACAATACACCTTGATCACCTCTATGCATTTTTTTTGGAAATGCTCAATTATTTTGTTCTTGAGTTCAACATAAGTGTATTGGCAATGCAACAAAACATAAAACACACAAAACAAACAATCACTAACATTGTAGTTGAATAAGAGGCAACTCATGAGATGGTGTCATGTGAACACCAAGTCAATGTTTAGTTATTTCTATTTATTTGTCCTATAAACCCCTGCATAAAGGGGATTCAGAGAAATTCCAATAGATTTATGTTTAAATTTCAGATATGTAAACTCTATGTTCAATACCAAGCCACCTTAATTATTTTACAAGCCTTGTAGATATCAAAAATTTTCACACCATAATTCCGAATGTTGAAACACCCCTACACCACCTTAGGACCCCCTTGAGACTAATTTGGCCCTTTGACCCCTAGCCGAGCCTAACCATGGTTAGTTTGACCAACTAAATAAACCCACACTTTAACCCACTTTCTACCTTGGCCCTTGACCATCGACGGTCAGGATGACCATCAAAAATCACCTTGATCATTGATGTTCAGGGACCACCATCCCAAAAACCAACATGCAAACATCTGCCTTGCTTTTCTAAAAATACCTTGCCTAAATTCATGTATGAGCCATTGCATGCATGAGTTACAATTAAAAAGCCTAGTTAACATCTTGTTGCATCTCTCCCTCCTTGCCTATAATAAGAAAGGAGTAGGAGGTGAAAAGGGACCACATCTACAACTATCAAGAGCTTTTGCATCCAAAGCTTTCTTTTGTAGATGTTATTCCATCAATCTAGCAATCTAACGATCCAACCATCACAACAGAGAGCTAACTTATTGTCACCCCTCAGTCGACAACCAAGTACCGTTACTTTATTGAAATCACACTAGACTCTATCAATGAGCCAACCACCTCAACCACTCATTTGATCAATCTTCTACAAGCTAAGCATTTATTTTCCATTATTCAATTACTTTCTTTGTATTTTGTACTCAACCCAACACAAGCTAACCTCTTAGAATTACCTTTTGGAATCTTGTCAATCAGCATATTTATCATCTCAAGCTTGCATATAGAAACTACCAATGGTTGACTCAACCACCGATGGTCTATCCAATCACCAATGGTCACCTTGACCATTGATGGTCACCTTAATCACTGACGATCACATCAACCATCGACAGTCACTATGGCAGAAAATAACAATAAGTTATTTTCACCCTCTTACCCCTAACCAAATCTAATTTTATGTCTCCCTACCTATCTAAAAAACCCCAACCTATTTTTTGAAGCACTATTGACTTGTTTATTGCTATATTAGCCATTTCTAGTCGATTCCTTTATCAAACATTTATTGTGTTCAATTTCAGTACCTTTTGATTATTGATGCAAGTAGTTTATTATTTTGTTCATAAACTTAATTGTTTGAAACTTGTGGAATGATATCCTCCAAAGAAGCTCCTACTTTTGGGATCTAGCTAACACTAGGCAATCCACCCAGCTATTTATCTAACAAACAAATCTTTTTAGTGTTGTCTTATTTACAAGTCATCCTCCCAATCCAAATAGGACCTCTTCACAATCATCTGATTCAATATGCACATAATCAAACTGGTTTTTCAACCATACATGTATTTAGTTTATTCTTCTTTCTTTCTCAAAATATAAGCTAAAATTCACTAAAACATTCTAGCATGCCTGGTGGGACCTTAAGTCTCTACTCAGGTTTCTTTTTCTATTTGTTTTACATTTATATACTTGTCTCTCTATTTTGTGCTCACAAATGACATTAAAGTTTATTTTGGACTTAAAATTGACTGCATACATTGGTTTCTTGTAAGTTTAGCTCACATAATCTAAAGTAAAGCAAAGTAATTCGATCGTAGCATCAATTTTGTTGCACACACTAAACCAGACCACCTTCATCAATTAAACATCAAACAAACTTGAGACAAGGCCTGATTAGGATTTCATCACCTAGCAGTCACCTTACCCTTTCTTGGCAATCCTACTTGGAGGTCATTACCAAGGGGAGAACTAACTTATCTCTCTGGTTGAGTATAAACTCTAAAAATTGATATATATTCGCTAAGCACCCGACACCCTTATCATTGTGGTGTGTGAAGTGAGGGCGTAGGCTCCAATACCAATCCATGTATTGATTTCCAATATATATTCTTTTTGAGAGCTTGAACAACTTGAAACCAACCATAGATTTATTTTATAGTACCCACTTTACAAGCCAAATTCAGTCACACTATTTCTTGACAGCTTAAGGCATAAGCCAAAAGAGAGACTAAAAGGAACTTTAGGACTAAACATACTTTTTAGAGTGTGATTTATTTCTTTAATCATTTCTTGTCTTCTCTCTATTTGAGTGGTGATATTGTTTGTGTATTCTCTCTCCCTTACCTTGGATGGTTCTAACTCACTAGCAACGAAATAACCTAGTAGAATAAAACCCATCACCAAACCAATCGACATATTCTACCTCCTCATCCATGGACTATGTCTTTGAACTAGTAGACTTTCCTCACCCTTTCGGAAGTCCTTCTTTCCCTTGATAAGTTCTCCAAGGAGACAGATTTTTCCACCTTCTTAGATAATAATCATGTGGCCCTTCAACACTATCTTAACACTATGCCTCATCATGCCCCTACTTCAGTTCCACCTGTAGACCCACCTTATGGCATGCCTTCCCACCTTATGGGAAGCACTTTCATTACCACAATCACTAGCCAATTGTTGGCTGCCCAAGCCTCTTCATCTACTAATAATCCCTTTGATACTATTGTGGAAAACCAACCTGCCCAACCTACAAACACCCTTATACCTTCCACCCCAACAATAACTCCTCTACTTTGGGAGTAACCCAAACACTAACCACCTACATTCCCCTCACCATAGGGGTACCTGCCACTAGCATTGCCAACCTTCCTTTGATAAATACTCCACTTCAAAATCTTATGCTACCTATACCTTCTACCTTACCACCAATTACCACAAGGGTCACTACCCTTCATTTGACCACCAACCTAGCCATCGCTTCTACCTAATAGGTGCCCATTACACCAAACTTAGGATACATCCCTAACCCACAAAGGCATCTACCTCTACCTATTATCTAACCACTTGCATCCACCTACCCATACATAGCTTCCACCCAACCACCAGTATCCATATACCAATATGTGGTAGCCTCTCAACCTCTAACTATCAATATGTCACCCAACCACCACAACAACATGCACCTTACAACCTTTCAGGTGCACAACCCCAAGCAGACTTAATGAAGATGCTCATGGATAAGATGACTACATTAGAATCATCCATTTTTGGAGCTCATAACATCTTATCATATAACCAAATCTATAATGAACCCACCCACCCATCCATCCCTATCAGACCATATCCTCCTTAGTGGGAGCTCCCCAAGTTCTCCAAGTTTTACAGTAAGGAGGATCCCCAATAGCACCTTAGGCCATTTAGGCATGCATGTTATTTTATTGCCTATGATGATGCCCTCCTTCATACCTTCCCTATGTCCCTGTCTAGTCTAGCCTTAGACTGGTATAGTGCTATAACCAAACACTCTTTGTTCTCCTTCACCCAATTGGCCCAAAATTTCTTGGATCACTTTTTGATAAATATCTCCAAGAATGTTTCCATCACTAACCTCTATTCTATCCAATAATTTAATGATGAATCTACTGTCGATTTTGTAGCTCATTGGAGGAGCCTAATCAATCAGCTTTCCTTCTCCTTACCCTAATACGAACTGATAGAACTTTTTACTCGAGCATGTGCCAAGCACATCTCTTATACACTACATGTTCAGAGCTTCAAAACTTTTCACGAATCTTTTACCATGACACGTAAGCTATAAAATAGAGCCATCAATAAAGGAAAGCTAAAATTAAAAAACAAGAACTTTACCTACAAAAACCAATGAGGTTTCCTTTTCTAAACCAAGCAACCAAACCAATACCAATACCAAGAGTAAGGAAACTGCAAATGCAGTTGTCCTTAAAGCCACTTCTCCACCATCTATCAACTAACCAAACTCCTCTAACTCCTCAAAACAAAACATGAGGAGCCAAAACCAAAACAACCAAAAGCAATTTACTCCACTTAGAGAATCTATGCTTCAATGTTGGAGAAGTTGTTAAAGGCTAATATCATACAACTTCCTCCTATCAAACCTCATCAAAAATTTGATTCTTCTCATCCTGCACCTAGTTGGTATAATGAGAATGATCTATGTGATTTCCATCAAGTAATATGGCATGACATTAGTAGGTGTAATACCTTCAAAATCATTATCCAATCCCTCCTTGACAAGGGGGAGGTTGTGTTGGACAACTCCAATGCACCTCAAAACCAAGCCCTTGACATTTTCAGGCAACCTTTTCCCAATCATGCACCTACCAAAAATGAGAGTAAAAGGGTTGAGTGTTCTCATGGTGCCCATACTGTTATATATGGTTCTTAACATGTTCATTACTGAAGAACCCACCATCCAATCCACAAGTTCTTCACCCTTTCCACTTATTGAGGTAGTGGAGTTAGCTTCTCCTCTTTTGGAGACCCAAATTGAGGAATCACCCACTTCTCCTCCTCTACTTATTAAGGTAGTGGAGCCATCAACCCCTCCTTCCATTGACAAACTAGAATAAACACCCATTTTACCTTCTCCCTCAACCACCAAGCAATTTATTGCCCCTTTGGAGATCATTCCAAAGAAGAAGCCACCATGTATGCACCTCCCATAGAGGAGTCACCTAGCTAAAGCTTGAATCCTTTGATTGAGGAAAAGGATGAGGTTACCATCCCTCTATCTCAAATTATGGGCTTATCTTTCAAGTCTACTATCTAGGGAACAAAACTAGTCTACAAACCATTCTCTACGTTAGTTCAAAAATTGGAATTTATCTCCAACCCTTACATGGATCAAGTCACCTTTTGGTAGCAATCAAGGCTCCTTTACATCACTAAGAAAGAACCTCTAACCATACCTTTAGAAAACTAACCCACCACTCCTATTATCCAAACCCCTATGTTTACAACCAAACCAATAAAGACCTCTACCAACCCAATAATTCTTTAACCATCTAATGCACCTAAATCCCAAACAACCAAATCACCTTCTACAACCAAATTGACCAAACCAACCAAAAACCTTGGCACCTTCCCTACATAAAGCCTTAATCACCCATCTGTGAAAGTAGAGCTTACCTTGCCAAACACAACAACCAAACACAAAACCAAATCAACCAAGGAGGTAAAGCCACCAAAAGGCCAGAGAGCTAAACTTGTAACTCCCTCAACCTTTCCCTCTATCTTGGGGCCTCATCCCTCCACATTGATTAGGAATCTAATTATCTTAACCAAAACCCAATTACTGTTATTGGTTACACCAACATGCTTTCAGACACACCTATCTTCACTGAGCCATCAATAACTAGAATACCTACCCAAGAACCTCTTACCTCCAACTTATCAACCTCTGCCTTACCAAAACCAAAACCATCAATTAATAACACTACCTTACCCAAACTTCTTACTACCAATCCCATTACCAATAAGACATCCATCTCACCAACCAAGACCAAAGCCTCTAAACTCTCTCCACCTTTAGTTGAATCCTACTCGACTATTTTTCAAAGGTTATTACAAGCTTCTTGCTTGACCTTACCCCCTAGTAGGTTGTTTGATCCACTTAGTCTAAAACCATTTTGGTATAAGGACATATAAGTGTGCTCCTATCATAGGATACTAGGCCATGACATGGAGAATTGTAAATCTCTCCAAACCATGATCCATCGACTCTATGATGAGGATGATCTATTAATAGAAGAACCTCCCACAAGCCCATTACTAATCCAACCAATAACAACCACTACCCAACACCTACCTATTCCCCCACTCTCACCTCAGAGTGGCAAGGAACCAAACCCATCTCTTACCCCAACTCTTCCCTCTATCCATACTATTCATGTGGTCACATGATCACACGCTCAACAAAAGGATAAGGGGAAACTCCAATCCATTCATCACTTTATCTCCCAAATTTTAGACTAATGCTAACCCTTCTACACCTTTTAAAGAAGGATGTATCTTTTAAGTGGTATAGTGATTGTCAAAAGGCCTTTAATTCACTCAAATAGTACCTTTTATCTCCACCTATCTTAACCCCTCCTGAGGATGACCAACCTTTCTACCTATATATCTCCACTACTGACCACTCCCTAAGGGAAATGCTTGCTCATCAGGATGAAAAACACATAGAGTAAGTTGTCTACTATATCAGACACATGCTTATAGAGTATGAGACTCAGTATACCCACATTGATAAGCTTTTCTTAGATTTGATCTTTGTGGCCACCAAACTTTGCCACTACCTTCTTGACCAAAAAACTTATGTCATAACCAATACCAACCCACTCAAGTATATGCACACCAAGCCATACCAAAACTAACATATGGCTAAGTGGATCATGATTTTAGTGAAGTTTGACCTTGAGTTCCTTTAGCAAATGTCAATAAAGGGGCAAGTCATCACTGACCAATTGGTTGAAGTACTATTAGCAGACAACCAACCTCCTCTTCTTGAGGTCCCTGATGAGTCTATTGCAACCATCTCTCAAGTGAACTTCACCTATCAAGTCACCATATTCTTTGACAGATCAAAATGTCAACCTGGTGGGGGAGGTGGTATCATCATTATTCCCTTTGATGGTGAACCTCTTCCTTTGTCTTTCAAACTTGATTTTAAATGTACTAACAATATGGTTGAGTACGAAGCCTTAGTGATAGGCCTTCAAATTTCCTTAGCCTTAGGAGTCAAAATAATTAATATCTTTGGTGACTCCCAACTTGTGGTCAATCAAATCAATAGCTTTTACCAATGTAAGAATGATGTTTTTTAATAGTACAAATAACTAGTTGATGAACTCTTAGCGTCATTTAAACACTACACATCTAGTCAACCCCACAATCTACCAATAAGTTTATTAGTACCATGGCTTCCCTCACCTCTCAGATCCCATTTGCACCCTCTAACTCTAAGCTATCTATCACTATCCACATACTTACCCAACCTTCCTATGTCAAGCCAGATTCTCCCACCATCTTCAATATAAAGGAGACCTAACCTGACCTTTGGTATCAACAGACATTTAACTATCTCAACCTTACCATCATTCCCTATGGGCTCTCCAGGAGTGCTCAAAGAGAGTTTATCTAGAGTACCTCACATTATACCATTATGGGGGGAATTCTTTACAAGTGTGACTTTTATGGTTTCCTCTTTCATTGCCTATGCAATCACAAAGCCTCTAACATTATCAAAGAAATACATGATGGTATTTATGGGGGACACTTTAGTGGCCTCACTATAATTAAATGCATCCTTTTCCTTGGATAGCCTACACTTAACCAATACTATAATAATTATGTGAAAAAGTGTGTTAAGTGTCAACAACATGCTAATTTGCATCACGCACCTAGCCATAGTCTTCATATCTCTAATTACTTCTGGCCCTTCTCATAATGGGGTCTAGACTTTATTGGCAAAATCAACCCCCATTCTTCATAATTACATCATTTTATCATCACTACAACCAAGTATTTTACCAAATGGGTAGAGGTTATTCCTCTAATCTTGACCAAAATAGAAAAGATTGTCAACTTTATCAACTATCACATCATCTACAACTTTGGTGTTCCTCATAAAATTATCACTGACAATGGTAAATATTTTAAAAATAAGTAAGTCTAGGGTCTTTATTATGAATTCAAGATTAATTTAAGTTTATCCTCGCCCTATCACCCTTAAGTGAATGGATAGGTCGAGGATTCTAACAAAACTCTTAACAACATGCTCACTAAAATGGTCAATGCATCTGGTCAAGATTGGCATTCGCACATCCCCTTCACCTTATGGGCATATCATACTAGCATTTAAACCCCTATATGTGATACACAATTCTCTCTTGTGTTTGGATTGGAGGTTATCCTACCTCTCAAAGTCCAAATTCCATCTCTTCACATATCTCTACAAGATTTAATTACTGAGGATGATTATCATCAACGCTATTTAGCCCAGCTTGAGCTACTTAACAGCCATCATTTAGATACCCTTAACCATCTTCATGTCTATCAAGAGTGTGTTAAACGTGCCTCTAATAAACACCTTAGAGTGCAAGAATTCAACATCAGAGACCTCATCTTAAAGTAAAATCAACATGTCACCAATATGGAGAAAAACAAGCAGGGCAAGTTTGCTTTTAATTGGCTTGGACCCTATATCATAATCCACAAGTATGGATCAGGAGCTTACTAGTTATCCTCTCCTAAGGGAAACCTATAGCCTGAGCCCCTCAATGCTCCACATTTGCATTTGTTCTTTTGTTAAGAAGGATCAAGTTCACCTTTTATTTTAACTTAAGCTCATCCCTTAATTTTAACCACATTCATCTCCCTATTTTAGAGGCAACTGATTAAAACTAATTCATGTGATTATCTATCATAATCATAGACTAATCTTGAATAATGGGTACCACCACTCTACCCATGGCATGATTCTCATGGTACTTTACACCCCTTTTCACAAATATGGATCCCCATGATCATTGTCACCTAAACCTCTTTACACTTAATCAACTTTCTTGTGATTTTAGTTTTGCCTTCATAAAGGTGAACCTCTAAGCCTATATAAGCATGTCTATGTCTAGCAAAAATCAAATAAGCAAAAAGAAAAATCCAAACTAATAGCAATCATGGGTCATTCCTAAGCATTCACAGATTGTTCTCTTGAAGGAAAACTATTGAAAACATATTTGAAATTGCTCAAAGTAAGGTGGACTACTCCCTTGGAGGACAACTATAAAAAAATATTGAACAAAACATACAAACTTAGACCACTCCCTCAAAAAATGGTTGACTAAAACATTTGTTAAAACATAGTAATTTCTTGGAAGCTTCCCACATTGATCATCTTCCCCAACCCTCCTTAGTATAAGACCCATTATCAAGCAATAACAAAACATAATAATTTTGAAAGCCACAATCGACTCTCATAAGAAAAATAATTTTGAAAGTTGCAATCAGATTTTATGAGTAGACTTCCCACATCGATTAGTCTACACTTTGGATGACAGAGACTTATTTATATTGACTCTTCATAAACCTATAGAAGAGGCATGTTAGTCTCACATGAAGGTTTCATTTTCATCCATCTCCCCATTATACCCTATAAGCAAGAGATTTTGAGTTTAGTTAACATTATGTGATCAAGACACCTTTTTAACCAACTAAGGAATGCTCATGCGAAGCATTCAAAGGGCTTATGTTCCTTAAGCCAATCCAATTTCGGTTTTGTATTAGTCTTTACCAAAGAAAAATCATCGTGCCCTCTTCCTATCCTCTCATAACTAGTTGATATTTTCATTAAGTATGTTTGTCTCTTGATTATATCCTTTATTCTCACATCTAGTGTTGTTAATTAACTTGTTTCATATGCTTTATGCTAATTAGAATAACAAAAAACCATAATCATCACATCATATAAATGTATGTCATAAGCAAACACATAACCATAATCATAACCATCACAAGCATAATAAAATCATAACATCCATGAACAATAAAGCAATCAACTATTTTCACCACATGTCCAAATCTAAATAATGAAGCATGTACTGATTAAAATTTAACATGTCATAAAGAATAACCATATATAAAAGCCATCACATGCCTAGTTAGGTGTGTTTACATCACTAGCCAATATTCATAACCATCACAAGCATAATAATCAACATAACATACGCATAATCAATATAAACATCACATCATCTCATAACATAAAAGTAAAGACCATGAGTAATGAGCAATAAACAAAGATCATATCTATAAATAGTGAGTCTAACATCATAATGTATATAACAAATATACATGTCTCTCTCTCAAAATGTACATCTCACTGCATCAACTCGCAGGCTAGAATCAAAATGATATATAACATCATATAATATATATGAACCCTACCATCTCTATGCCCCTAGGGCACCATTTTTTCCTAGAGCATTGTTAGATCCTGATGCCTATCCCCCTAAAGTACATGTATGTCTACCTATAAACACTGCCCACTGACTTGGTGTCACCATGCTGGTACCACTTGCCAAACTCACCTTGTACTATCCCCATCGGGGCTCTTCAGGATGATGCCTTAAAACTATAGCCTCATAGTAGCACAACTCCTTTATTATGGCTAGGTATCATGCCATAGGGATAGTGTTATTTGGTCCTATAAATGCCACAACTCTTTCTCCTCTTTGCCTCAAGGAATTCCTCTCATGTCTAACCAAGGCTAGTGAAGCTCTAGCTTGGTCCCTATCACCTGTAAGAGTAGCAACCTAACCCTATAAGGCAACCACCTGACCCTGTAGTGTTGTGACTTGTGCCTATGTCATGGATACTACCACTCATGTCTATCTATCTAGGGCACCCCTTGTACCTATGTCCTCTAGCCCCCTCTCTTAGCTGGGTCCACATATATAGGCCTCCTGCCACCATCACCATCACCAAAATCTGTTGCCATGTATAAAGCCTAGTACCATGCTCTGTAGTCATTTGTAAAGCTAGTGTCATCTATTTATGGCCTAGTTGGTAACTCTTCATGATCTAATAGCGTCCTCACAAGATATGACTCAGGGAATAGGATTTCCAAGTCCTCATGCCTATATCTATGGAATGCACCTGAAATACCCTGAACCAGGTTAAACTGCCTATGAACCCTGTCAAAAGGAATAAGATCTACCTCCCCATCCCTCCTGTTGAGGATCCACCTATAACTCTATAAGGAGAATGCCAACCTCCTATAGTTAGGCCATACTAGAAATTGAATATATGGTCTCCAAGTAATATATCCAATCACTAGCACATTTAGTGTACCCCTTAACTAATATACATTATGTGCACCTCCTCCTACACCTGAAATAACAAAGTTAGCTCTCCACCTCATGTAACTGACTAAGAACTCAATTTGTGCATATCCCATCCATGATAATCCCATCAACATCAACACTTAGATGTGCTTATAGGCCCAGTAGTGTAGCACAAGACCGACACTAATGTCATACTTCTTGTGGGCCTTGAAGCCTCATAACTCCCTATATATCTGAACCAAAAGTATCGATACCCATCCAAACATAGTCCACCCTAATAGCAACTTAACCAATACCCCTAGTAGTAAGTATGAAAACCTCCCACTGCTCAAGTCATGGAGGGCAAAACATGGAATGGCCAACATCAGCAGGGTCATAAGTCTCCTCTTGCCCGATGCCCTCTCGTACACCATAGAGTAACTATAGCCCCTAGCATGCCATCTCACACAATCATAGTCATCAATGTTTAACAACTCCAAATTCTCATCACACTCCTCCCACTCTTTGTGGTAGATTGGATCCCCCCATAATGGTAACTAGATAATCTTATACATGTCCTCTGGTAAAATCATCATCTCACCCATGGGCATTAGGAACGTGTTCATGGTAGGTCCCATCTCTCAATGAGATCCATGATCATGGATGCATCATGAGGTACATGCTGGTAATGTTTCATTACTTTAAGCCCCACCTCTTTGATGTGCCCCCAATCAGCTAGGGTCATCCCCTGGTGGATATCTATAAAGATGCATGGCACCTAGTCCCACATCTAAATCTGATCTCATGCCTACAATAGTCTGTCAACAAACATCCTTAGTTCACAACTGCACTTAGCCTATAAATTATACCTTTCCACCTAACCTACCTAAAAAACTTCTTCAAACCCCCTGACCTTACCCATTTTACCATTACCTATTATCTTACAAATGATACCATTTACCTATATCAAGCCTAAACCTGACATTACAACCTATCTAAACCTTAACACCCCATTACCAACTCATTTACAGATACCTTACACATTTAACACACCGTAATAACTTTAAAATATCTTTTTTCCTAAGTGACCACCGATGATCATGGTGACCGCCGACGATAAGAAAAGCAATTTTTATAGATGTCAACTATTGATGGTCAAACCTAACCATCGATGGTCACAACCCTAACCTTACCCATACCACCACAAAACTACATAATTACCTATACATTATTTCCCTTACCCACCCCTACCTAGCCTACCTCCCCAATTTGAATTTCACCTGCCCATTTTCATAAAAATAACCAAACCTAATTAGGGCATCCCTCACCCAACCCAATAAACTAAATACTCCAACAAACCTCCAACACTCAATGAAAATGCAATTCAACCTACATTTATTAATTTGAAAGTGTCACCTACCTCATTCCTCGATTGTTATTGAGGAGTAATCTGTAGACCCACTCATCCTTGTCTGTGTCCAGACACACCCTACATCCTCATTGGTCCACTCAGTCTTCTCTTCACCTCAAATATCAGTCAACTCTTCTGTAATCCTTGTTAATAATATTCTCACCTAACACATCCAAATATAGAGTTCCAACATCAACAAAATCCAATATTAAAATGATTTACTTTTCACTTTTAACCCCTATGACTTTAGGGTTTTTACCCTGACCATCGATAGTTACTCTTTGGACCCCTGATCGTCAATGGTCAAGGGTTTAAATCTTTTTTAAGTTAACTCTTCATGCACACAATTTTTTAGCAGGTGCTAATCAATTACCCAACCATGAAGACTACCTTCTTTACCCACCTTGACTACTTCAACACCTCACCATTGATCCATTTCAACCTAGCTAATGTACATTTTGAGACATCTTTTGCCTAATCCTTTGACTGTAGTGACAACATTGCCATGTTGACCAATTTTGGAAATTGCACCACCTCATGCATACCAAACCCACTTGTGTCTTCTCAGGAGTGCTTCCTACCTCAAACGCTTCTTACCTCGGGTACCCATGACACTTGCCCAGTTTGTGTTTTTATCAAGAGCAATTCTTACCTTGGATACCCATGAAAACATAAACATTACTTAAGAGACTTCCATTTACAAGTGTACCCAACCGCCATGCCTAAATATAATCATGTAGTCCTCTTGTCACTTATCTTTCTAACACTGACCTTTATTTTTACCAACTATGACAACCTAGTCAATGCACGATCTTGGCTATCACACTTTGTGTGCTTATTTGTGCTTTAGTGCCCAACCTATCACTCACCTTCATGATGTCCACCTTCATGATCACCTTCTTCCACCTTATCAAACCCACACCCAATTTATTTTACCTTATTGACTTATGGTTTGAGGGAGAACACTTCTTCCCATACTCGAGGCAACCTGACCCTTGACCTACAATCCATTTTTATTTTGTAGCTTGTTGATTTGAATCTGCATAATAAAAAGTGGCAAAATGTAGACACCAAAAATCCACACACCATAATTTCAAATTTCAAAACACCCCTACACTACCTTAGGACCCCCTTGGGACCAATTTGGCCCTTTGACCCCTAGCCAATCCTAACCATGTTTAGTTTGACTAACTAACTAAACCCACCCTTTAACCCACTTTCTACCTTGGCCCTCGACCATTGATGGTCAAGATGATTGTCGATGGTCACCGTGACCATTGATGGTCAGGGACCACCATCCCAAAAATTAACATGCAAACATCCTCCTTGCTTTTCTAAAAATAACTTGTCTAAATATGTGTGCAAGACATTGCATGCATGAGTTATAATTAGAAATCTTATTTAACGTCTTGTTATATCTCTCCCTCCTTACCTATAATAAGAGATGATCAAGAGGTGAAAAGGGACTGCATCCACAACTATCAAGAGTTTTTACATCCAGAGCTTTCTTTTATAGGTGTTCTTCTAACAATCCAATAATCTAGTGATCTAACCATCATGATAGAGAGCTAACTTAACACCACCCCTCGGTCAATAGCCAAGTATTGTTACTCTACTAGAATCATGCTAGACTCTATCAACAATCCAATACCTCAACCACTCATCTGATCAATCTTCTACAAGCTAAGTATTTATTTTCCATTATTCAATTACTTTCTTGATGTTTTACACTCAACCTAGCACAAGTCATCCTCCTAGAATTGCCTTCTAGAATCTCATTAATTAGCCTATTTATCAGCCCAAGCCTACACACAATAACTACTAATAGTTATTTCAACTGTCAATGATCTATCTAATCATCGACAATCTGTCTAATCATCGACAATCTATCTAACCATCGATGGTTTGTCTAACCATCGATGGTTTGTCTAACCATTGATAGTCACCTTTACCGTCGATGGTCACATCATCCACTGATGATCACTGTGGAAAAAAATAATAGTAAGTTATTTTTACCTTCTTACCCCTAACCAAATCTAATTTTATGTCCCTACCTGTTCACAAACACCCAACTTATTTTTTAAAGCACACTTGACCTGTTTAGCACTAGAATTGACTTGTTTATTACTATATTAGTCATTTATAGTATATTCCTTTATCAAGCATTTCTCATGTTTAATTTTAGTACCTTTAGATTATTGATGCAAGTATTTTATCATTCTATTTATAAACTTAATTGTTTTAAATGTGTGGACTGATAGCCTCCAAAGAAGCTCCTACTCCTGAGATCTAGCTAGGGCTAGGAAATCCACCCAACTATCTATCTAACAAATAAATATTCTTAGTGATGTCTTATTTACAGGTCATCCTCCCAAGTCAAAGAGGAGTTCTTCACAATCATCTGATTCAACACATGCATAATCAAATAGGTTTTTCAACCATACCCGTCTTTAGTTTCTTCTTCTTCCTTTCTCAAAATATAAGTTGAAATTCATTGAAACAAGCCTATCAGTGATACCACTCTATGAAAACAATCACTTAATTAAAATTGATTGATTCCCTTGTGCATAAGTCAAGTAACCATTATGACCATTGACAAAACTATACTCTAAACAAAAGAGTAATAAAATAAAAGTAGGGAAAATTTAAAAAAAATAATAAAACTTTCCTAACAAAATACATGTATTGAAAAATAATATGACTGACACCTAGGTACCCATGAATAGTGTGGCCAAGATCATGCCACACAACATAATCCCATTACAATGGAGTAACAAAGTGATCACTGCATGCCCATATGACTCTTGTTAGGAATAAATACATAAATTGATGTAGAACAATCTCACAGAATCACAATAATAGATATAAATAAAGATAAAAAAAGAATATAAAATAAAATACACAATGAAAAGACCAAATTTAATGTGGTTCACCCAATATGGGCTACATCTACCAAGAAACACTTATTTGAATTTTATTACAATCCATGAGAGTACAAACCACACTTAGATCAGTCTTCTCACCATTACAATGCACAAATATTGTTTGGAGCTACGCTCAACAAACCCTCCTAAATTCACACTTGAATTCACACACACTATTCTTCCTTCTCAAACCCTAGTTCTCATCATGTATTACCTATGAAATGTCCATCAATACATAATACATCAACAAAGCGATATTATAAAATAATGGGTACCAAAACCATGGGCAAACACCAACCCCGAGAGGAAAACATATAGAGTGTACACTATATTAAAAATGTACAGTATTTGAAAATACATTGTAATTTAAAAATATGTTCCACAACACAACTCTATGGAGTTTGGGGTGTGTAAGGGTTATGATAGTGACAAGTGTCACCATCTTACCAACCTTGGTTTTTTTTATAAGGCTATCAGTGAGACCACTATGTGCAAGCATCACTTTATTAAAAGTTATTGAGTCCCTTATGCATAAACCAAGTGACCACTAACACCATTGATAAAACTATGTTTTAAACAAAAGAGTGAGAAAATAAAACCATGGTAAAAGGAAAAAATAATCAAAATTGTGCAGTAAACAATCACAACAAAATAAATTTACTTATAAATATTTATTTACCTTATTTTTTATTAGTGTAAATCACAATAGGCTAAACTTTCAATTTTAATTTAGACTATAATGAATGGTAATAAATCATAAATATGAGTGTAACTGATTGAGATAAATATGATAATGCAATTTATTATTTATGGAAAGTACTAAGGAGATCAAGATACTTAGCTTTATTGTTTGACTGTGACTATGTTATGACAGTGGAAACAAACTAGAAATAGGCCTCCAATTCATATAGATCCAAAAAACTCTCTTTGTGCATAGGATTGGTACTTTTAAGCTTTGGTAAGAACATTAATGCTAGTGTCTAGGGTTGACATTAATGCCCTAAGCAAGTTTGTCTCTATGTGACCATACAATGTGACGTGCTTATTTAATAAATATATGTTTGTGTGATCTGTGACTCTACCAATGTTATCAACCACCCCTTGTCAATGTGGATCTCTGAGATCTCAGCTACATATGATAGCCCAACAACCTCAATCACCCTAACCTCTTAATTCATGAAGCCACTTTGTAATTTTAAAACCATAGAGCACCTCTTTTGAGCAATAAAAATAGGAATTATCTCTTGAAAAATACCACAAATAATGCACACTTAGTTTAATAATCTATTAATATCCTAAAATGTCATTGGTAATTTACCAATCATCAACATCTAACTAGCCCTAACAAATTCACCATTTTCCATAATGAATTTGCACTCTTGAGATGAATTTGCTACTAGAAATGAATTCACTACCCTTCCTAATGAATTTGCCACTCCTCTTGATGAATTCACTATTATTGATGAAATCATTATTTGACCTACCAAATTCACCATTTGATTGAATGAATTCATCATTTTGATGATTAATTTTCCACTCAGTAGTAACAAATTCATTTCTTGCCCTTTTAAAATGTATTTATTACCCTATATTTTCAAATTTCACAAATTCAACACACTACTTATAGTCGGCTCACTCCCCTCTGATCTCTTGTACTCCCTCACTCGCTCACTATAGTGCTCAAGATACATTCCATCTTAGCTCCAAATGTAGAGCACAAAACAAATCTTAAGTGGAGAATAGTGAAAATGAATTCAAATTTACCCCCTACCATCTAATTTATTCACCCAACCCACCCAAATTCTTACCCCAACTTCTTTCATCCATTTTTCTCCTATTTCATAAGCCTGAACACATCCTTTTCACCTCCCAAACATATAAAACTATACAAAATTAAGTATCTCCTTATTTTCTACTTACGTATCAATATATTATTTCAAATCACATTCACCAGGATACATCTTTTCAAATCTTCCCCTTTACATATATCATTGTTCGGGGAAAATCACACCACTTTAAATCAAACCATGCAAGTATCTAAATTGAGAATGTTAATATGACCAACCCATCTATCAACATTCATCCATTTTCATTTTGAGTGCCCAGACAGTCTCTCATTACACGTCTTCTCGAGGGGGTATCTACTAACCTAATTAATCACTAAAGCCACTTGGTGCATCTTTTTCATCCATTTCTATTCTACTTGTCTTCATTCTTTGAAAATTTGTTGTTTCTTCTAGTTTTAATGCCCTTTCAAAGAGGGGAAAATATACACACCTAAATTCTACCACAATAAGTGTCACAATTATTCTACTAATCATCAACATTCTTTGCCAATTATTCTTACTAACCTATCCATCGCCAAAAATCCAGATTTTATCCTAGTCCCCCTTACATTACCCCTTTTATTAATTAAGTAATAAATTTATATTAGTTAATTAATTAATCACTAATTACATCATGCACCTAAAATTCTAAAAATAATAAAAAAATGAATAAAATCACCCATGCCACCTCATCATCCTACTCAACTAACCTCATTAAAATATCCTAGCCTCTTCATTTAACCATTGACCAACTTGCTCAAACATCATTAAAACATTCAAAGGCATTCAAATATCCTCATTAATATTATAGAAGTTATTTCTAAATTATATAGTACCTCATTCTTGTACACTTGGCAAATACAGACCTTGGTTGTTCCTCTCAATTCTAGATCTTTTCCACTGCCAAAAGGCTCACATCTCCTATCTCTATATACTCATTACTTATATCTTAGTCTAACCAATGTTACTCTGATAACCCAAGCCTTCTATCTTTCCTAGAATGTTGTAAACCTACTTATCTTATACTTATGTAAGTTTTGGACCTATACCTATTATATAGCTTCCTAAACACTTGTGTCCCAGTTAGACGCCTATGTCAATGCAAGTGTCATGTGCCAATGCAAGTGTCATGTGCCCTAAAGTCATCTAATTTTTAATTCTAATGTGTCCATATGGTCTGCCTAAGTACTTTAATACAAGATATTTCTCGATTAAGATTAGTAAATATGCATGATCAATCCTCATTCCAAACTCACCTAGCAATTTCACACCTCTCACAGGTCAATTACCAAGAAGCATTCAAACAAAGCTTCCCTATTCCTTCCTATTTCAATATCAGCCATATGAACAGTCCCTCTACAAGTCTAAAGAATTGAAGGAGCATGTCATAAGTCTTATTTTCCAAGTTATAAGCTAGGTCATTATTGTACTTATTTTTCACATATTACACCCTTGTGCACACATAAGCCAACACATTAAGGGAGAACTACATCAATATGAGGCCTTCTTCAGAGTAGTGGCTATGTAGAAAGCACCCATTGATAGAGGGGTCTTTGGGGTTAGATTGACACTATGAGCCCACTAACCCATTTTTCCCAAGATCACTATGAAGATGAAGAGATAGGATTTGATCATTTGAGTAAGAGCAATAGACAATGAACCAGATCTAAATGCATCAGAGCGAAGGTGACTATAAACCTAGAAGAACCCAAGTAGTCACATCTATATCTAGTAGGTATTCTATACTGGATGCTTATGTATGAGTTAGACAATAGTGTTGATGCAACCATCCTAGGTCAACACAAGCATTTGAGGCCATATAAGGCATTTTTCCATAATCTGGTGATTGATCCAAAATCTATTTCTAATTTTCTTCTTGCCTATTCCATATCTATATATGTGTTAGCATTAGAATCAGCTAAGTATCGTGTCTTCATTATCATTGAAATATATAGCATAGTTGTATTTACTATTTTTAGCATATCTCAGCATTTAATTTAGAATAGTGTTTATCTAAGTTTATAAATAGATTGGTCTGCTATATATTTATTTGTCACCTTTATGCTTATTCATATCTATATTCTTAACCCTATAGCTATTATTGATCAATATCAAATTAGGGTTAAACATTTGGTGAACCTGATCTATGTGAATGTAATTTTTACTAATTTTTTAGGGTTTCAATTTGTTGTAGTTTGCTTTAAACTCTATTTCTTTAATTTGTGAGCAATGGAAAATGTTAATCAAAAAACCCATTTTCAAATGTAAGATAAATAAGCAATAATTACTCATCTATGTAATAACAAGGGATTAATGAATACATTTTTGTAGGTTACAAGAGATGAAATCAGTGAGCATGCTAAGACTAAGGCCTCCTCACCTAGTGATGGTGAATCTTTAGAGGGTCTACAATTGATTCCATACCAATCAACGTCCCAACATCTAGTGGAGGCATGGGTTATGTCTTTCAACCTTTGTTTCCTAAAGAAAATGTTATTTCTACATCTACCACGGGGCAAACAAATACTTTAACTCAAATACCAGTTTTAATGCCTATTTATACTAAAACCATGTTAATTTCTAATTTGGTGACTACTCAACTTGGTAATCTAAATCCTAATGGGTGTATGGTTCAAACTCTTCTTCAAGTAATAAATATCTTGGAGGAAAAGGTCACAAATGTTGAATAAATGGCTTTAAAGTCTCTTCATGCTATTGATTTTCAAGATGTGCTACATAATCCTCTTACAACTGAGATATCTTTGCACCCCTTACCAACTGGTTTTATTGCACCTAAGTTCACATTTTAAGATGTCAAGGGTGATCCTAAATAACATCTTTGATCCTTCTTTGTGGCATGCCCTGATTATGCTTCCAATGATAAACTTTTGATAAAATTATTTCCAACGAATCTCAAAAACTATGCTTTAAGGTTGTTCTATGATTTACCTCTCCAATTACTAAAGGCATTTGAACCTCTTGCAGACCAATTTTTGGCACACTTTTCTATTAAAATTACTAAAAAGGTGTCCTATGCCTAAATTGCAAAAATAAAACAAGGAACCAATGAACCTATCAATGAATATATCTTGAGGTACAAGATAATGTTGGCTAAAATGACCAATCTTATAGCAGATAGAGAGCTTTAAGACATCTTTAAGAAAATTTTGCTTGCCCCTTTACATGAGTCCATTGTTTTCAAAAAGTTTAAATATTTTGATGACTTATGCCATGTTGTTTGAGATCATGAAAAGAATATTATTTCATTGAATAAGCTTAAGTATGTAGTAAACACACCATATACATATAAATCCAATACCAAGTTTACTATCAAACCAATTTATAAGTAAAACCTCATGAACCTAAAAAGGAAATAACCACCATAGTTAATACAATGTTACAATAACCTAGTTGACTTGTATTATCCAATGCACCAAGGAGACAATTTATGCACTTACCTAAGTCTCTCATTTCATTACTCCCATGACTTGTGAAGTGTCACCTCATATCTCTCCCTTCTCCTACAACGGTTGATATGAGTAGACCTCTACCTAAAAGATATGATGTGAATGCTTATTGTGATTATCACTAAGCACTAGGGCATTATATGAATAAATGTTTTACATTGAATAAGATTCAAGACCTCATCGATAACCAAAAGATTACATTTGATGATCCTCCAAAGGAATCAAGCTCACAACCTGTTGATCTCCAAAAATAGAAGGTATTTAGCAATCCTTTGCAAGACCATTCTAAGAGGGATTCAAAAGTGCAAATGGCATATAATGCACATACTCCTCCATCACACTATGAGCACCCATTGGATGTGATTATCGGTACTTATATATGGCATACACCTCATATAGTTCAAAAAACTTCTATTATCTTTGATGACAATGAAGTTAGGGTTGATGACTCAGATCTTCATCCATTATTCATTTAATCATACCTTGATCATCAACTTATATGTAGTGTTATGATTGATAATGGTGTAAGCAAGAATATTTGCACTATGACATTACCAAAATAAGTGTCAAGTGCCCTAAAGTCATCCAATTTACAAATGAAACATATTCCTATGGTCATCCCAAGTGTTTTAATGTGAGATATTATCTAAAGGGACTAGTATAAATACAATACAAGATCAAACCTCATTCATTCCTCAACTAGAAAATACCTAATAGAGACTGAGGCAACTTACGAAAAGAACTTTATTAAGCACTCAATTGAGCAAAGCTTCGATATTTTCTCCTATTTCAATATCAATCATAGGGATACCACATATATAGTTTTGAAGTACATATGAAGAGCTATATTTGCTAAGTTACAAGATAGGTCACTATTTTACTTGCTTATCACACATTGTATGATTCACATGTAATCCAAAACTTAGTGGAGAACTACATAAGTTTGAGGCCCTCTTCGGAGTAATGGCTATGTAGGAAACATTCATTAACAAAGGGGTCTGTTAGCCAAATTTTAGCTATTATAAACTAAGTTCATAAAAAAATTGCTTAGAATGTCTTAATAACCTTGTTCTTATCCATTTAATGCCTTGTGAGCTCTCTAAATGGTCTTGTTAAGGTCTTATTAGTAAAAGTTAAGGTTGTTTTGACAAAATTAAGGTAATGTCTTATATTTATCTTGTGCTAGTCTAGTCATAAAGTAAACACAAAGAGGTTGATACAAAAGGTTTCATAGGTTCTCAATTACCTCTCAAAGTCATCTCATGTTTTGACCACATTGCACAAACACTTTGTACTTATTTGGAGAAGTTAAGGTTAATTTGAAAAGTTTAAGGTAAATGAAGTTAAAGAGAAAAGTGTGTATAACCAAATCCAATGCATGTCAAAGATAATCAAGGTGGAATATCCATATAAATACACTTTTAAAGTTATTGAAGGATTTATTTAACTTACATACATGCCAGGGATGTCAGATCATATCAATTTTGTAGGTCTGACTTATAAATGAGAGAAAATCACTCCAAAAATGGTAGTTTTGGGTACTTTTACAGACTTGGAGGATATATTTTAGGTGAAAACATATTTATAGTGTCTCTTCACCTTATTTAGGCCATTTCCATGGATATCAAGCTAGTATAATTCCTAAAATTCCAAAACTTGCAATATAACCTCCATCGGCTTTTTGGCAGACTAGCAAGGGTCAACTTCATGCACTTGGTATGGACAAAGGAGAGAGATTCATGGCATGATATTATGGGAAGAGTAAAGGGGTATAATGGAATTTGTTTTTATGTTATTTTTTTTATATTAGTTCCCTCATCTTTATGATCAATCGTTAAGACCATCAGGTGGTCTTAAACCCCACAAAAACTCCATAGGCTTAGTTTTATACAAGTTTCATCAAATTTGGAGCTCATTGGAACATTATGAGAATTATTCAAGTTTTATGGGGGTATGAAAAACCATATCACACTTTCATCCATTATTTTTAGCATGTGTTAACATTTGAGAAGTAAAACCTCTATGTTTATGAAGTTGCAGGCCAAGGCAGACCCTGTTGAAACCTTGAAGTGATAAGTCAGGGTTTTCAATGCATGAGAAGTTATCTTATGGTTCCTTGAAATCTTATTATCTTATTTTTCATATCCCACCAACCTGAATTTATCACATAATGTAATGTTTTTGAGTCATGGTATACCTCCAATAAGAAGGTGCATACATCTACAGGTCTGCCTGTAGGATGGTAAAATATCACATCAAACAGACAAATGAGGATGAGTCTAAAGGATTTCATAAGTGGTATGACCCCATGAATGAATTTTATGGAATTTAAGAATCACAAAAACCACATGGAGCAAATTTGAGTCAACAAATCTAATGTGAACCTTCAACCCCTTTAAGCAAATTGAAGAAGGCCAATGTGAGCCTATAGGCTAATGAGAGAAAAGATGAATGTTTGGTGTTTATGAGAGTATGAATGACTAAGGAAAAAGGGTAAGTAGAGTATAAATATACCCTTAATCAATTATAAATGATCTTAAGTGATAAGGATGATTTAAGAAAACCTATAATTACATTTGCAGTGTAAACAGTTCAAGTCAAACAACAAGCCTGCCATAAGAACATGAAGAGTAGTAAGAGAACATGAACATTGAGAGATGAGATATGTAAGGTCTGTAAATAGATAATTAGTTTTAAAATATATGATAATATAATTAAATTATATTAAAGTGCTAATATTCCTATTCAATAACCTTAACCCTCAAGTTGACAGCCAAGGAGTCAACACTGCCACTTACAGGCCTACTTGAGAAATTCAAGTTAGTTTTCAAGCTTGAGAGGCAAGATGCAATGTTATACATTAGAGTTTGGGGTTTATATAGATATGAAATTTGTATGAAATCCATGCATCTTAATAAGATCTTAAAGAACCTTAAGAATGATATAATAGGGTCTTTGGGGTAGTTCAACAACATGCACCCACTAACCCATTTTTCCCATAACCACTATGAAGATGAAGAACTAGGGTTTTGTTATTTGATAAGGAGTGACAGTCCATGACCTAGATGTGAATGTATTGGAGTGAATGTGACACAAAAACCATTATCATCTAGGTGGTCACATCTAGTTTTAATAGGTACTCTATAATGGACACTTGCATCTAAGTTAGATAATAACATCGATGCAATCATCCCAGGTGGATGCAAGTGTCTACTGCTATAAAAGCATAATTTGAAAAATAATGGGACTATTATATAATCCATATCCAATCTAATTTCTACTTGTTTCAAATCCAAATCGATGTTAGAATCAGAACCCACTAAGTATTTTGTGTTCATTACCATTGCACTATCTAACATAGTTGTACTTTTTATCTTTAACATCACAACATAATAAACTTAGTATATGTTCTATCTGAGTTTTGAAAATAATTGGCCTACTTTAGAAACAATCTAACATCCTTGTGCCCTAGGCTATCTCCACCCCTTTAACCCTAGATTCCCTTTAATCTAGATTTTAGGATTAAACATCTGGTGAACCCGATTTGTATGAATGCAATTTTTTATGATTCTTAAGGTTTTTTAGTTAGCTAGGGTTTAAAATTGCTTTAATTTTTCATTACGCACTTATATTATTTTTCACACAACCTAAATGTAGTCCTATATTCATAAACGTACATATTGAACACATTGAGCTTCCCCTCTTACCACCTAATATGTCTAAACCAAATGAGCTTAATTTTGTGGATCATGATGATACCGATGTTGAGAATGAAAAACATATTGATTAGGTTATCATAGAATAATATTATCATAATGAAAACCATGAGTCTAATTAAACCAATGAACATGAGTAAATAAATCATGAACAAGTGCAAGTAATTGCATTATTTCATGAGTGTATTCATCAAAACCCTAAAGATCTTGATGAAATATTAATAACCATATCAGAAACTAAAAAATCAAAAAGTGTGGATGAACAAACATGTCCATCTATTGATCATGTTATTCGAGCTATGGGTCATCCCCATATACCAACAACCCTCCCCTTGAGCACATTATCACTTCATACTTCTAATGAGGGCATATGATATGTATTTCAACCTTTATTCCCTGAAACTAATATTGCCATTTCTTACATGGGAAACATAAATCCTTCAACTCAAATGCCCATTTCAATGCTTATATCTACCTGACTTATGGGTGTACCTCCTTCGGTGACTTTTTAAATATCCAAGCAAAAGGAACAAGAGGTGCAAGCTTTTGTCTAAACTATGAAACTTTTAAAAACTAAGGTTACAAATATTGAACAAAATTATATGAAATTACCTTATGCTATTGATTCACAAGAGGTGTTTCATAATCCTCTTGCACTAGAGATATCTTTGCACCCCTTGCCAACTAGTTTTGTTGCACATAAGTTCATATGTTATGATTGGAAGGGTGATCTTGAATACCGTCTTCGATATTTTTATGCAGGATGTCTTGATTATGCCTCCAATGATAAAATTTTGACCAAATTATTTCCTAAAAACCTCAAATACTATGCTTTAAGGTGGTTTTATGATTTTCCAACTCAATCAGTAAATGCCTTCAACCCCTTATAGATTAATTTTTGGCGCACTTCTCTATTAACACTACCAAAAAGGATTCTTATGCCCAATTTTCAAAAATTATATAAGGAACCAATGAAACTATCAATGAATATGTCTTAAGATACAAAATAATGTTAGCAAAAATGACCAATCCTATGGTAGATAAAGAGCTTCAAGATATTTTCAAACAAAGTTTACTTGCTCCTTTACATGAGTCCATTGTGATCAAAAAGTTCAAATATTCCAATGACTTATGCCACATTATTCACAATCATGGAATGAAACTTATCTCATTGAACAAACTTAAGTATGTAGCAAACACGCCAATTACATCTACATCTAATACCTAGTTTACTATCAAACCAAGTTATAAGGTCAAACCTCTTGAGCCTAAAAAAGAAACAACCACCATGGTTAATGTGGTTTCACAACAACCTAATTCTATTTTATTATCCAATGCACCAGAAGATAATTTACATGCTTACTTGAGTGTATACACCTAAAATCACTCGCTTCATTACAGTCGACTAATATTCCTATTAGTTGACACTAATTCTACTTATCCTATTATGTTCCGCTAATTTATCCTATTTTTAGCCATAAATCTAATATCCCCTTCAATATTCCTTCATTCACTAACCTTATCCCATCCCATCTCTTTATTAATTCCTCCTAATCTCCCATTATCCTAATCTAATCTTTTTTATCCATTATATGGGAATTTAAAATTCCCATAACCCCACCTAACCACCTTCTAACCTACATCCTAGCCTTTTCTACATCCCTATGTCTCTAATCCTCACCTTATCCCCCGTCTAACCCCCACCTAATCCTCCATTATCTCTAAGATAATGGAGAAGTCTCTAGAATTAGAGACTTCCCTCCAAGTCTCTAGAAACCTCTAATTTTAGAGGTTTCCCAATAATTTAATATTCCTTGGATAATCTATAGCCATTAATCTCATATTTCTAAATTCAAATTATGACCCTTGATTTTTCCTCCTAAAATCTATATAAGCAACATCTCCCTCCACCCTCAAACCAATTAGGAAGCCTATACCAAAACCATGCCAAAATGATTCTAGAAATCCTATATCCAATCCATAATCTTTGACCAAACATCCATTATCATAATCCAACATCAAGATATCATGGAGTCAATCCATGTCTAATCATCCATTTGCAAATTTTGGAAGGAGGTAATGTAAAACAAGGGATTCAATAAGCTCTTTTATCATTCTAATTTGTTTTATAAATCCTTCATATTCTATAGTTTGTATTTTGAGTTGGATTTACCTTTTTTAAATTCACAGAAAGCTCAATATCTTACTACACTGAGTCTCTCACTTCATTACTCCTACAACTTATGAGTGTCATCTTACATCTCTCCCTCATCCTATATAGGTTGATACGAGTAGACATTTACCTAGAGGGTATGATGTGAGTGCTTATTATGACTATCACCAAGGCCTTGGGCATTCTACAAATAAATGTTTTACCTTGAAACATAGAATCCAAGACCTCATCGATGACCAAAAGGTTACAGTTAATAATCCACTAAAAGGATCAGGTTTATAACCTGGTGATCACCAAAAACAAAAATTATTTAACAATCCTTTGCAAGATCATTCAAATAAGGATCTACAAGTGCAAATGGCATATAATGTGCATCCCATTCCATCTCATCATGAACACCCATTAAATGGGATTATTAGTACCTATACACAACATACACCTCCTATGGTTTAGAGACCCTCCATTATATTTGATGACAGTGAGATTAGGGATGATGACTCAGATCTTCATTCCTTATTCATTCATGCATACCTTGACCACCAACTTATACACAATGTTATGATTGATAATAGTGTAAGCAAGAATGTTTATACCATGACATTACTTATGCATTTGGGTTATACAAACCATGATTTACATTTTTTGACCATATTAGTTAAAGTATTTGATGGGACCTCACAATACGTTCTTGGTGATATTGACTTATCTTTACATGTGGGTCCTACCCATGTGGTTAATACCTTCTTAGTTATACCTTCCATAGGTGTCTTTGATATGTTATTGGGATGACCTTGGATACATACACTTTGAGCAATATCTTCTACAATACATGGGTGTGTCAAATACATTCATATCAATCAGGTAATTATAGTTTCTTGAATTGTATACGAACATCCTCTTGAGTGAGAGAATTTTATACCTAAGCAGTTAATTATCAAACCTCTTATGGTTGATCCTATGCAGAAAGATAAGCAATAGGAAATTCCCTTTACTAAGGGGCTAATACTTGAGGGACCATTGCATTAGAGATCCATAATGGGTTCCACGAAATCCTTATCTACTATGCACCATATTTAAATATCCAAAGCACCTACACATGTTCCTATTATTGTTGTTCTAAATAAATTGCAGACCATTCAGTGATGGGTTCCATGAACCCCTACTCCTACTCTTTCTACTTCACAACCATAAAGACTTATTATGTACACATAGAACATAACAAATCCTATAATGCTAAATATTAAACATATACACACTCCTCAATAATATCATCAGTTTATTACACCAAGTTCATAGTGGGGATAAATTTATGACCATCCTTTGGATGCGATCATAAAATAGTCTTCTCTTTTCATATATTCCAAAAATACAAAAAAAGAACTTCAAAAATCCAAAGTATTTTCAACATTTACATGTCCTATTAGCTCCTTGGCATATACGTTGTTAGTTTCATGTTGGTAGATGACAAATCTGTATTTTGTATATATACATGTGTTTCATGCATATTTTGAGTGTGATTCAAGCATACACAAATACATGATCCATGCACTTTTGGATGTTGATTTTGCCCTCTAAATCATCACTAGGATGTTGGGGGCATCCACCTCTATGATCACGATATATCAGGTTATATCATTTAATGATCACTTTATATATCATGATTGAGTTCATTTATGTACTTACACATACCTTTATCCATGCTTATATTTATCATAGTATACTTATATGCTATGTACTTAACATTTTTTGCTAACACATATATCTAAGGACTAGTATGATATGTTTATGTTGGTTACTTATGCTTTCATTTTTGCACTTTATTGAGTGTCTTACCTTGCTATTGTCTTATTTTTTTTAACATTTGAACATGTACCATTATTTTTGGCCCTATGCCTTTGTTTACCTTTTTGACATTTGAATATGTCATTGCTTGTTGTATGTTAACATTTGAATATGCAATTTCTTGTTCTATGGACATTTGATTAAGTCACATCCCTTCGATTATGCGACACTTGAACATGCCCCTTATTTGAGATCTCCTTGGACCATTATATTTTGAGTGATCTTATGTGTGTATTTGATTGCTTGTTGAGTTTGTACTATTACTATCTAAATATTTCCATGATCCACATCATGCATCTTAGGACTTGGTGTGATTACATTCTTCATGCTTCAATGATATATCTATCTAGACATGTTCCCTCTATATGCTATACCGTATATTCACAATTTACATTATTATCTTATTATTTTGAGGTAAGGTAACTACCAGTTACTATTTTCCCTCGTCTCAAAATGGGGGGCATATTAGTGGGGGCATGCCATAGAGGCATGACTTTCACATTATTTCAAATATTCAAATTGTAGTGGGGGCATGTTTTAAAAACATATTCTCTACATCTATCATAGTTTCAAATTCAATGGGGGCATGTTTTGAAAACATGTTCTCCACACTTATTCAGTATTCAACATACCCAGATTATAGTGGGGGCATGTTTTGGAAACATGTCCTCCACATTATTAATTATATTAGTTTCCATATTTCTTCATATCGTAGTAGAGGAATATTTTGGAAACATGTTCTCCACACTTACACCAGTTCTCATATTTAGATTGCAATGGCGGCATGTTTTGGAAACATGTTATCCATACTTACACCAGTTTTACTTTTTATATTATAATGGGGGAATGTTTTGAAAACATGTTCTCTAAATCTACAAGTTTTCAAATTGGCCAAATTCACAGTTATATGATTCAAATACACATTTGTGATAAAATTCTATAAATTGGTATCATTGTTATACATAGTTTCAGCATGAGACATATCTAAGGTGTATATGTTATGCAATGTGTATCCAATATTATAAAATAAAATGAATTTTAGTTTTTAAACACTTTCAAGAACTATCATCACCCACTAGGTTGGACTTTTATGGACTGTATTGAACTAATCTACTACAATAGTTGGTTTGATTTTTAGTATGGTTGAGGTGATTAAATCACTCAATCTTACCAAGTTTATAGGTTGGACTTGATTACATCGTCTTTCCTCACGAAATTTATAGTGTGAGTTGACTTGGTTCACTCCCGCTCACCAGGTTATAAGTATTATTAGATTGCATGGTTGAACTAATTTCAAATGTTGGGTGGCAATTCATCTTTTCTCCAAGGTTAGGGGCATGTGTCCTCCAATATCTATGTATCTCTTTAGATATATGCACTTTATAGATCTATATGTGTCCTAATCTCAATTTCAATGATTCATAATGATACATCTTACAAATTAAATTACCAAAGGGCAAGATGATTGCATTGATGCATAGGTGTACTCCTAAACCTTGCTCTCTTTTAATTTCAATGCTTTCAATTTCATATTATATGCACTAATTATATATTGTAGCATGCTCTTAGTTGCAGGTTAGTCACCAACAAAGCACTAAAGTTGGACTCAATCAAAGATAAGGTGTGTTATACACACCCATATACACATATCTTTTCCTTCGAACTAGAAGTTTCATTACTAGATTAAAGTGGACAAATGTAGACACTATTTTTGAATTATATAACACCTCAGTCTTGTACACTTGAAAAATACATATCATGGATGTAAATTCAACTTATAGACCTTTCCCACTACCAAAATATTTGCATACACACTCTCTTTATGCCTAACTAATTATCTCTTAGTCCAACCAATGTTATTATGATGACTTAGGCCTTCTATCATGCCCATAATGTTATAAACCTACTTATTATCTATCACTATAAGTTCTGGACCTATGATTATTTCCAAGCTACCCAGACACTTATGTCTTAGTTAGATGTCTACGTCAATGTAAGTGTCCTATCCTAATACAAGTGTTCAATGCTCTAAAGTCATCTAATTTGTAAATAAAATGTATTCATATGGTCAACCTAAGTGTTTTAATGTGATATATTCTCCAAAGGGATTGGTACTAATACAAGATCAACCCTCATTTATTCCTCACCTAGAAAAGACCTAACAAAGACCATGACAACTTACCAAAAGCACTTTATCAAGCAATCAAGTGAGTAAAGCTTCCTTGTTTTCTCCTATTTCCATATCAGTAATGGGGATAACACATCTATAGGTCTGAAGTACTAAAGGAGCAACCCAAGAGCTATATTTGCTAGGTTGTAAGCGAGGTCACCATTGTACTTGCTTATCACACATTATATGATTCACACACAAGCCAACATGTAAGGGATAACTATATAAGTTTAAAGCCCTCTTTAGAGTATTAGCTATATAGATAACACTCATTGATAGAGGAGTATTTGGAGGACACCGTGTGCCCATTAACCTATTTTTTCTATAGCCACTATGAAGATGAAGAGTCAGGGTTTTGCTATTTAATAAGGAGCAACAATCTATGACCTAGATTTGAATTCACCAAAGCAAATGCAACACAAAACCCATAAACATCTAGGTGGTCACAATAATTTTAACAAGTATTATGTACTAGACACTTGCATCCAAGTTAGATAGTAGTGTCGATGTAATCATCCCAGGTTGATGTAAGTGTTTGTAACTACAAAGGTATAATTTTTAGAATCAAGTAACTATTCTAGAATCTAGATCCAGTCTACTTTCTCCATATTGCATATCCAAATTAGTGTTAGTATCAAAATCAACTAAGTATTTTGTGTTTGTTATCATTATATTATCTAGCATTGTTGTATTTTTTTATCTTTAGCATCTCAGCATAATAAATTTAGTATATGTTTTATATAGTTTTAGCAAACAATTGGCGTGTTTTAAAGATAGTCTACCATCCTTGTGCCCTAGGCTATTTCTACCCCTTTAACCCTAGATTCCCCTTAATCTAAATTTTTAAGGTTAAATAGTTAGAGATTTGTCAATTGTAATGGTTCAAGTGATCAACTATTTGAAAGTTCCACGTTATTTACTGAATTATGCCCATGAACTTTAGTGGAAGATGTGATATATAATTTCTCTTGTTCTTGAGTCATACTTGATTTACAAAAAAATGGCTTAATGGTGCTTGTATCATAGAAGCATCATGGCATGATACAATATTACAACTCTAATTTGTATGTTAATTATATTGAGTATCAGGTAGTATTGTCTGTCCTTTGCACTTGGCCAATTGTGCTTGAGTAGAAACATTTACATTATCAATATTTTCTATATATGAATTATCTCGATATGCTCTTCAACTAGTAAGTGTGAACATGTTATGGGACAAGTATTCATCTGAATCAATAGGATCGAAATTTAGCTTTAAAATTTGTCATCTATAAGATTTTGCATATCATTCTCATCCTTCTCATACCAATTTATAACTATGAAATTAGGATATTTGGAATTAACCAAAAGAGGGAGAATTGGTATTTTATCTTTTTGTTCACTAATAATTGGTGGTGTTGTCCTTGTAGTTTCATTGACATGTATAACTAGTTTTTTGTCATTTATTTTACTTGATTCGCCCACCTTATATGTATAAATTGATCTAGTGGGATGGGTTACAATGTTAGTGCCACTATAAATTTCTCCTCAAAATGTGTTTGGATCTGATTAGTAGACGATGTAATTTTGTAATGTCAAAAGGGTGATCATTAGCAGGAAGAACACATGCATAACCATCATGTATGAATTTGATATGTCTATGTAGTGTAGAGGGTACTACTTCCATGGTATGTATCCAAGGTTGCCCTCAATGGATATTGTAATGCAAAGAAGTGAGTGTGACATGGAATAAAGTAGCAACCATTTTGGGTCCTAGTCTCATATCCAATGATATTGGCCAAAATATTTGATGTGGTTTGCTATTAAATTCATGTATGCTTTGATCTATTTTTTAATTACATTCATATTTATGCCTATTTTTTGTAAGAAAGGAATAATGCAAATATTTAAACTCAAACCATTATTTACTAGCACACACTCGACTACGTTAGTTTGAATCTCAACTTATATGAATAATGGTAAGTTTTAATCAATAGTATGTTTAGGAGGTAAATCTTCCTTGTCAAAATCAAAAAAGGTTTTTATATCCTTGAATGTGTTCATGATAGATACAAAAGATGTCAGTTGTGTCACTTAGGAGAGTTGTCTAACGTAATGCTTCATACAAGATATAACTGTAAATATTTAATCTTTTAAGTAACTCAAGGATAAAAATCTTATCATGGTTATTCTTTAGTTAATCATTGATGTCATACCCTTTAGGTTAATTGGCTTACCTTGTGGCAGGTGGAAGGGGTTGAGGAGGAACATGTTGACTATCTTTGTTATATGATACCTTACCTTGTCTAGTATTGACACCATGGATCACAGAGATCCCAATATAAGACATGGGCAAATAATGGGGGCAAGTTAGTAGCTTGTGCAACATTAAGATCTAGGAGGAGGAACAAAAGGAGTCATGCATGCCTTTTAACATCTAATGGTGACATGTAACAACTCGTATTGCATATTGCAGTAATATGAATTAAAAGAGGCTAGAGATGGTTCCCTATTGATTTGATCTTTATTGATAAATTCATATTGAATATAACTCATACATAGCCAACTAGAACAAAATGAATTGAGTGTAATTATAAATTAATTAAACCAATTGAAATAATGTTCATTTGTTAAAAGCATATGCAATTTGTAATGCGAGGGAGAATTAGAAATCAAACCTGAAAATAAAACCCTGACCAGTAGATATTTGACAACACTATAAAGAAGGAATGGAACTCTAAGGGAAATTTAGGGTTTGACATTATTCAAGTAATATACACGTTCCCAATATTTGTATCTTATTTTTGGATTAATGTGAATCACAATAAGCTAACTTGTAGAATTAATTTAAATTGTAATATATTATAATCAAGGACAAATATGAATGTAATCGATTTATATAAATATGATTATGAAATTTGCTATTTATAGAAAGTACTAAATTGATCAAGATACTTAAATTTATTGAAAACAAACAGGAAGTGGGCTTATGATTTATCCATATCTAAAACTATGTCTCTGTACACACAGGGTCGATATCGTAAGACTTGGGTAGGAACATCAACAATATTGTCTATGGTTGATGTTATTGTCATGTGTATGTTCGTCTTTCTATGACTGTAAAAGATATCCCAATTTTTTTTGAATATTAAACTTTATCATTGCTAAAGTTATATATCTTGTCAAAGTTTTTTCATTGGTTGAAATTGAACAATTATTTAGCTTAGGGGATTCTTATAATACCTATGATACCTACCATGACAAGGCTAATAATAATAAAAACCCTGATAATCATTACACTAATGTTATTACTCATTTAAAATTATGAACAACATATAATAGAAGGCTTTTGGATATAAAATGTATCTAAAATTATTTGATGAAGAATAATATTATTGTGATAAACAATTTGAACATAATCACACTTTACTATTGGAAAACTTCAACGATAGTATTATTAATATAAATAACAATTACATAATAAGGTAGCCGGTTGGTATTCCTTGCTGGAGAAATAATAACAACCCACAAAACATCTTTGTTGGCCTCAATGATGGCCAGGGGAGGAAAAAATGGACTCCAAGATGCCTTTGGTGCATATCATGGTTTGTTTCACGATAAAGAGTTGTGTTTTCTACGCTCTCGCTATCAAGGGTCACAATGGCGGTTGCTCTGTCTCAGCGTCATGACCTGCAATGTGGCTCTAGTCTGTTCTACATTATTTTGTTTTGACTGTTATGCTTTCTACTAGTTTGTAGGCAATGTCAGCGTTTCGTATGTTCTACGATGCTTTTTGCCATTTTACCTAAGGTCTCGAGGTCTATTTGGAGGTGGTCATTGGGGATGATGATAATGACGGTGTTTGTTGGTTTTTGTTTATGTTATTTGTGGTTTCTGGTTTTCGTCTATCTTTTCGTAGCTTGCCACTTCCATTTTGGTTCTCCCGTTTGCTTGGTCTACCTGACCAACAAGGGTGTACTTAGCACTGATTACTCTTCATAGTCACTTTTAAAAGTGTGTCCTATTACTATTACTCTACAATCCAATTAAAATCGTCCATAACCTCATTCAACACTTAACAAAATAAGTAAAAAGAAGATTTTTGGTTACAATGTGTAAGAGATTTTTTAATAGGGAAAAACAACTTCTTGAACCACTAGGTTGTAGTGTAACAATTAAAACACATGTATTCGTATTGAAGCAACCAAGATTCAAATCCCACTAATAATTAAACTATCCACAAAAAGAAACATAGTTTTGACAAATTAACAAAATGGAGGTAGAAGAACCATCATTTATGTTCTGATCAAGTATACGCCTACCAATCCCAAAATTAACATCTATAAAATAAAACTACTTTCTTAAACCCAATTTTCCTTTGAAAACAAGGGCATTGAATGCCAAGTCCTTGCACGCTTTTTTAAGATGTGAAAAGTGTTGAAAAGAAAAGATACTGAATTTTAAACCGTAAAATAAATTAGCACAGAGATGACATTATTTTTAACATTGTACAAAATATTATAGACTTTTTAAAAAAAATTTAACATTTAAAAAAAAATATATTTTAAGATTTATTTTATGAGAAATTATAATTAATTTTGATGTTTGGAATTAAACACACAATTCTGCACCAATTGTGCAGATTAACACTGAACGTTGAGTATTTTATGCAAATTTTTAATGCAACCTATATCTATTAAGATTACACATCATTATTGTGATTAGACAAAAGGTAAATAAAACACATATATTAGCTGAGGTAGCAAGAAAAGCATCTCGATAATTTAATGTAGCAAATGGAGGAAGAGAAGGGGTGGTGGATAAGGGTTTTAATGGAATGTATGCAGAAATAATTGTCATGGTAGTGCGCTGGGCAAAGAAGGATTGCAACCCATCGATTTTTTGATGCATTTCATATGGAAACTGTGATTACATACTGCAACAACTCTTAATTTCTTTTCCCTCCTCAAAATCTGCGAGGCACATATGCTCTTATCCCATGCTAAACAAAACAACATGCAATGCTTTCATGTCACTTGAAACAGTTCTTGTTTCCATAATTAGCAGTTTCAGCATACGTTGCATTGGGGGACAAATTAATCTACCCGTTGGAGTGGAAGGCATAACGAACCACACTGTTCATTGCCAAAGCACAACGCAGAGCGCTGACAAACGCTGCCAATGCGATAAATAATGTGCTACCAAAATTAACGTGTTTATAAACCTCTGCATTAGTGTTGTTCAATAAACCCTTGAAATTACAGTGTAACTAACATCTCACTGACATTTGACTTCAAACCAAGTGACGCCGTGAATAGCATGAAAAAATTTCATCCAATCAATATTTAGTAAATATAATAGTTTATTCCATCAGTTAAAACACTTGCACTTTATCTTTACAAAAGTGTGAACATATTTTTAAATATAACAGAGAGTGATTTGATTGGACAAAAAATAAGGAATAATCAGTGTTTAAAAGTAAGTGAATGTACTAGTAGCCCTTCGGGACTAATAACAAGGGGTTTAAATGTCCAACCCAAGCCAAAAACACGGAAGAGCCCAAATACAAAGCCGTCAACGATTTTATATATCGTCGGAAACCCCTACGTTTACCGTTGATTAACGGGAAAAAAATCCCATCATCTCAGCCGTCCATTTTCATAGACCAATCCGTCGGCCCAGGATTTCTCCGAGACGTTACTTATTCATCCTCTTACAGATCCAGCACGGCACAGCCATCGGGACTTATAGGTAAAAATCAATAGCACCTGCACTGTATTTGCCCTACTGGGACTCGATCTTGGCACTTAGGGCTTCATTTGGCAGCTTGTAGGCCTTTTGTAATTGTTTGTAGGGCATTTTGATCGGAAAAAGGTGCCCAACACTTGTATTTCGATTTATGGTCTATTTGGCATTTTCTGATTGGGGTTTGTTTTGCATTTTCTGATTTGGGTTTGTTTTGGTCAGGGTTTTAGAGCATCCAGGGTTTCGATCCCTTGACCTGCGAGATGGCAGAGCAGTTGACCGAGGACCAGATCGCAGAGTTCAAGGAGGCTTTCAGTCTGTTTGACAAGGATGGTGATGGTAAGCAAACCATAACTCAAATACCCAAAAAAGTTATAGCTAAAAAAGAAAAAAAGCAGATTCGTATGGTTTTGTATTTTATTTTTTAAATCAGGGTTTCTGATATTTTGTTGGATTAAAGTTTATTGCTATTCAGGATCTGTATTTGCGTTTTGTTTTTTAATGTCTTTACTTAGGAACAGGGTTTTAATTTTTGCAACAAGTCTTTTTTTTTGTCGTTTCTACTTTGTAATTATTGGTTAGGTTCTGTTAATAGCGGTGTGAGGGTGAGCATGGGTGTAACCTTTTTTCAAGATTTAAATCTGTGCAGTCTATGTGATCGTCCCGAAATGGTAAAGAGGTTTGACTCTCTTAGGAGTTACCTCGGTTCAATACCATCCGTCGACATTTGACCTCAGCTTTAATTTTTTTAGCAATTTGATCTTTTTTTATGGGCCCCCTTGTTGGGGTGAGGGAATTCAACCAGGATTATGCTTTTACTTACAGGGATTTAGAAAACAGATGCATTCTTATTCTTGAGCATGGCCTTACTTCTCTTTTTCTCATCTAATATATGTGTAACACTTTAAACAGATGCATTCTTATGCTTGCATATGGCCTTCTCGTTTTTTCATCTAATATGTGTGCAACACTTTAAGCTGAGATAATGGACTGTGAGTTGAATCAAACTTGAATTATGCTCTTACGAGCACCCCATTACCATTACATTACAACTCCTTAGACTAGTAAAACCTGTTTAGCGTATCTGCACATGGCCTCATTTTGCATTTCCTAATCTAAGATTTATTTAGCACTTTGAGACGGGGAAGGGGGTGGAGTGAGTTGAACTTGGATCATGCTCTTATGATTAACCCCATTACTTTTATTACATTATAACTCCTTGAACTAGTCAAACATGTTTAGTGTACCTGCTAGGGGAGGGGGTGAGGTGATTTGAACTTGGATCATGCTTTAATGACTACCCCCATTTCCATTATTACATTACTAATTCCTTGAACAAGTCAAACCTGTTTAGTGTACCTGCACATTGCCTCATTTTTCATTTCCTCTAAGATTTGTTTAGCATTTTGAGCTGGGGGAGATGTTGGGTGATTGAACTTGGATCATGCTCTTATGATTACCCTCCATTACCATTATTGCATTGCACCTCGGTTCAAAATCATCCATAGACATGTGACATCAGCTTAAATTTATTTAGCAATTTGATCTGGGGTTATGAACCCCCCTTGTCGGGGTGAGGGAATTGAACCGGGATTATGTTTTTAACTCCCAAGGATTTAGAAAACAGATGCATTCTTATTCTTTCTCTTGCATATGGTCGTACTTCTCTTTTTCTCATCTTAAGATGTGTAACACTTTAAACAGATGCATTCTTATTATGGCCTTACTTCTCGTTTTCTCATCCAATATGTATGTAACACTTTAAGCTGAGATAATGAACTGCGAGTTGAACCAAACTCGAATCATTCTCTTACAAGCACCTCGTTACCACTCCTTATACTAGTAGAACCTGTTTAGTGTATAGTGTATCTGCACGTGGCCTCATTTTTTATTCCTAATCTAAGTTTTGTTTTGCACTTTGAGCTGGGGAAGAGGGTGGGGTGAGTTGAACTTGGATCATGCTCTTATGATTAACCTCATTACTATTATTACATTATAACTCCTTGAACAAGTCAAACCCGTTTAGTGTACCTGCTGGAGGAGGGGGTGGGCTGAGTTGAACTTGGATCATGTTCTATTGACTACCCCCCATTACCATCATTACATTACTAACTCGAACCAGTCAAACCTATTTAGTGTGCCTGCACATTGCCTCAGTATTCATTTCCTCATCTAAGACTTGTTTAGCACTTTGAGCCAGGGGGAGAGGTGAGGTGAGTTGAACTTTGATCATCATCTAACACTTGTTTAGCACTTTGAGCTGGTGGAGTGGTGAGGTGAGTTGAACTTTGATCATGCTGGTTTGATTACCCTCCATTACTAATGGTACATAACAACTCCTTGGACTAGTCAAACCTGTTTGGTGTACCTGAATATGGCCTCATTTTTCATTAACTCATCTAAGATTTCTTTAGCACTTTGAGCTGGGGAAGGGGATGGGGTCAGGGTCAGTTGAACTTGTATCATGTTCTTATGAGTACTCCCATTACCATTACATCACAACTCCTTGGATTGCAGACCTATTTTATATTTTCTTTGCACATTGAGTTGGGGTTATGATTTGCCTTATTGAGGTGAGGAGAATTGAACATGGATCATGCTATTACAAGTGTTCTCCAATGCTATTACATCTCAACTCCTTGGACTAAAAATGAAATAATAAATTGTTGTACCTGCAAATATTCTTCTATCTTTTTTCCTTCTCGGTTATGATTTGTGTGGTGTCCTGAGATTGGGCAATCATCTGCCTTCCCATGCTGGAATATGGTGAAAAGGTGTCTTGAGATGGGGTAATGGTCTGTCTTACTGGAATATGGTGAACAGAGCTCGAACCGTACTCTTAAAATTGCCCCCCATTACATCACAATTCCTTGGGCTTATAAATGGAATATTTACTGTTGTGTCTGTGCAAGACATTATTTATTTTTTATTTATGGCCTTGTATATTTTTTTCCCTTCTCAGTTATAATTTTTGACATTTGTAGTGCCTTGAAATGGGGCAATAGTCTGCCTTGCCTTACTGGAATATGGTGAACTGAACTTGGATCGCGATCTTAAAACTGTCTACCATTACATCACAATTATTCCTTGGGCTTAGAAATGATTTGTTTACTGTTGTTTCTGCTTATTTATTTTTTCTTCGGCTGAGATCTGCATAGCCACTTTGAGTTGGGGTTATTGAGGTCAAAGGAATTGAACCTGGATCATGCTCTTGCAAGTGTACCCCATTAACCATTAAATAACAACTGCTTGGACTTATATGATAAACAAATAAATTGTTGTAACTGCATATGGCCTTAGTCCTGTTTTCCTCAGCTGAGATTTGTAGAGCACTTTGAGCTTGGGTCTTGCGGCAGGGTGAACTGAACTTGGATCATGTTCTTCAAGTGCCCCTGTTACTGTTAAGTCGCAACCTCTTGGACTTCTAGGAAAATTTGCAGTTGCACGTTGGCCTTTTTTATCTTTTCCTCAGTTAAAATTTTTGTAGCACTTTGAGATGTGGCAATGCACTTCCTTGTTGGGGCAAGGTGAGTTGAACTTAAGTAATGCAATGCTCTTATGAGTGTCATCACAACTCCTTGGATATCAAAAAGAAAAATTTATTGTGTTTCCTGTAACTGGCCTTAGTTATGTTTTCCTTGGCTTACATTTGTATGGCACTAAAGACTCCTTGGATATCAAAAAGAAAAATTTATTGTGGTACCTGTAACTGGCCTTAGTTGTGTTTTCCTTGGCTTGCATTTGTATGACACTAAAGCTGGTGTTATGGACTGCCTTAATGGGACCGGAATCATGCTCTTAAATCACAGTGGGTTTAAAGATTTCTCTGGTTTATAGCATTTTATATAGCTGCAAAGACCAAGTAATATTGAATTCTAGATCTTACTGCTATAAGAGGTAGCCTTATAGGGATTTGAATTTTTACTAACCTAGTGAGAAATATTGTTTACAAGTGCTTGCACTAGTCCTTGAGGATTTGGCATTTTTTTTTGATTATTTATGTTTTGCATTTCAACAATGTATTGCTTGAACCATGCCTGCCTAGCTGAGTCTGTGATTTATGAGTTTATGATATTACTTGCATTGAATATCAGTGTATGAATTTATTCAACGATTCTTTTAGCTGTATTAACTTTTAATGGTAACCACCCTTTGACTCCATTCAAACACATTATACAAAGATAGGAACACATTATACAACTTGATGCTCACCACAAGGCACAGCTCAATGGACTACCATGATTAATTTTCATTACCTGCAATGTAGCATTTTATCTTTTGATTGGTGCTTGCATCGGATTATGTTATTGTGGAATCAGGAGATGAAGTGAATGTGTGGATGTTGAGAAAATTTTACCTAGTAATTGTTGGATCTGTGCTTGAAAGTATGCCCCTTTCTATGCAAGGGGCTTTCTAAGCATGGTGACTGGAATGTCCTAACTTTACTGCCCAGGTTCTTCCCATAGCTGATCTGTTTTTAGCTATTATTCTAAACATGTAGTTGATCTGTTCTTGTGTTCTCAAAATGAGAATTGGTTGCAATCGATGAAACAACTTGTTTATAAAACTTAATTAATGGGTTTTGTGATGATTAGCCATTGACTTCCAAGGCTACAGCATTAGCTTCAGATTGCAGGCATAACTATGATTTCATCAAGGTCAATCTGGTACATGAAATCAAATCAAGACAATGAAATAAAGCTTGGACCAGGATTTTTATCTTAGAACTGGACAACCATACAAACAAAACAATCTCATCTCCATATCGGTATCCCTGATATTATGCAAGAGTGGTCCTCAAGTATATGGTTGCCACAAGTTCAACTTCCAACCTTTAGCCAGTGTGTGAGAACTTAAAATGGGTCAAACCAGCTCCGGTATATGAACCATAGTTACAAAAACAGTGAGAAATTGCAGGAAAATGCCAAACGTGTGAGTTTTTAGGCTGGGCAAGTAACTCGCTGCTAACTCATGGCATTTTTATGCAGAGACATTGCGAGCGCCTGAGCTCACTAGTCCAGCAGAAAATTTGCTGAGTCACCAGAACATTTTTTTCAAATGTTTTAAATATTTTTAGGTCTGAAACTAAGTAGCCAATTCTGATACTGGTATGGATATGGATACAGGAATCGGATATATGGATACAGCGATTTTTCGGGGCCTGGATACGTTTTTGGATATGGCCATACAAAAATATATCATAGAGGAAACAAAACAAGTTAAATAACCATCTCCTTGTGTCTTCATTTTAACTTTTTAAAGACTTCCAATACAATCCTTCTCTTGACATTGATGCTATAATGTAATTGTTCTGGGCTTTGTCCCCATGGCTTTTCCATAAATGAACCTTTGCCAGTTGAAATCTGTTTCGAAATGTTAACTCCTGTCAGTGACCTGCATATGGTGAGGCATACCTCTCCATATTAACTGCACTTTTACTTGGCATTGGTTGATCTGATATCAGGCTATCTATTGTAAAAGTTGATGTGTTGGAATTGAGATATGCTGTTTTGATGCACCTTGGATCTCTATTTTTATGGCTGCAGAACAACAGTGATTCTGGGGACTGTTTAATAACCTGAATCTTAGGGACTGTCTTTGGGCATTATCACCTTGCATTTCTAAAGACTGGTCATAGGTCTATACAGGGAAAGCATGCTGATAGGATGGGGTCAGATCAAGTACAAGATCTCTACAAAGGGGTTTGACAAAGGGAGGATGCACAACCCTTTATACAGTTCTTGTATCAGTATTTGAACTAGCTGTATGCAATTTCCTCGAAAGTGGACCCTTAAAGCACCTAAGGGCTGTGTTGTATTAAGAAGTTGTTGGCATTAAGATATTGCCTTATCCAATCCTGATACTGATACGGATACTTGGAGTTGCTTTTATGGATTCCCCTATACTTTATTTTATTTTTAATCTTAGGGACCATCTTTGGGTATATATTACCTTGCATTCCTAAAGACCGGTCACAGGTCTATACAGGGAATGCATGCTGATAGGATGGGGTCAGATCAAGTACAAGATCTCTACAAAGGGGTTTGCCAAAGGGAGGATGCACAACCCTTCATACAGTTCTTGTACGAGTATTTGAACTAGCTGCATACAATTTCCTCAAAAGTGGACTCTTAAAGCACCTAAGGGCTGCGTTGTTTTAAGAAGTTGTTGGCATTAAGACATTGCCGTCTCCAATCCTAATACTGGTATGGATACTGAGAGTTGCTTGTAGGGATGCCCCTATACTTTATTTTATTTTTAATTGTTTTTTGAAGTCCATGTTTGACTTTTCCTAAAGTGAAAGTGAAAAAAAAGGGACGTACTCCTTGGAGGATATGACCTGGATACGTCCAGGGTCCTGCAGGGGACCAGCGGATACTGGTATGGATACTCTGAGTTTCTTTTAGGCATGCCCCTACGCCTTGTTTTAATTTTAATTGTTATTTGAAGTCCATATTTGATTTTTTGTAAAGGGGCTTGCCAAAGGGATGTTGCACAACCCTTCCTATCTTGTGTGAGTATTTGAACTAGCTACATACACCCTTAAAGCACCTAAGGGCTGTGTTGTATTAAGAAGTTGTTGGCATGAAGACATTGCCGTCTCCAATCCTGATACTGGTACGGATACTGAGAGTTGCTTTTAGGGATGCCCCTATACTTTATTTTATTTTTAATTGTTTTTTGAAGTCCATGTTTGACTTTTCGTAAATTGAAAGTGAAAAAAAAAAGGACGTACTTTTTGGAGGATATGACCTGGATACGTCCAGGGTCCTGCAGGGGACCTGCGTATACTGGTGTGGAAACTGAGAGTTTCTTTGAGGGATGCCCCTATACTTTGTTTTAATATTAATTGTTTTTTGAAGTCCATATTTGACTTTTTGTAAAGTGAAATTGAAAAAAAAAAAGATGTCCTCCTTACAGGATATGCCCTTGATATGTCCAGGGTCCTGGAGGGGGACCTGCGGATGCGTTGCAGGGCATATCCACAGGTCCCCTCCAGGACCCTGGATGTATCCAGGGTGTATCGTGCAAGGATCTGGATATGTGAATTTATATCCAGGGCGTAATAGAAAATGTGTTTATGCATTCTCTAAAATAATTTTTAATGCATGTTATTTAAGTCTATTTATAAATTTATATATTTTTTTTTCCAATTTCCTGAGTTATGCGAGTTTTTTTTTTTTTTTCCAATTTGCTGAGTTTTGTCGAGTTTTTTGAGTCGCAAGTCCAAATCAAACTGTTGATTTTCCTAGTTTTTGAACTATGATATGAACAATCATCTGAACATTCTCATCTCAAAATAGGTTTATGATTGCCACAAGTGCAACTTCCAACTTTTAGGGAATGCATGAGAACAGAAGAAAACAGGTTAAAGAAGGATCAGATCATAAGCCTTCTGTCTGAGCTTTCAAAGCCTGAAAGGTAGACAAATTAAACAATAAAGAAATTCCAACTTCACAACGTCATCATTTGCATGCATGTTTTGTCTGAGCTTTTATAAATAAGATCCAAACTTCACAATGAAATCATCTGCGTATGTATGAGATTTTTGAAAAGGTGTGAAATTGAGTGTCATTTAAATAGAGGGCATAACTTGGGGATTAGATGATTTTTTGATGACAAAGTATCAAGTGGTGATGAGTTGAACGAACCCAAGAAGTTAGAGAGCCCCCGTGGTGGAGATGAGGGGGACTTGAATGCAGTCACTAATGCCGCGTGACCATAGTTACCAATGTCCTAATTTATAACGTATCATATTGGACTGATGTGATCCAGGCTTTTTTATAAGGTTTTCTTTTCATAAAAACAAAACAATATACCATTTTTGAACTCATTCTGGATTTTTGTATTTTTCCCCTCATACAAATCTGGATTTCTGAATTTGGTGAAGATGCTTGTGACTACGCCGGCAATGATGCAGGTCTATGGATGGCCAAATATATATATATATGAATTGTTAATATCTGGCCCTAGGTTATAATGGTTATAACTTGTAAGTATTTAATGGGCTCTGTGTCAGGCCCATGTTGGCTGAAGTATTATGGTTGTCAGTTGCTAATATGTTTTTTTGTTAGTGACAAGACCAATTGATTATCCATATAATATAGGTCCTGAAGGTCTAAATCATGTATTTTTGTTTTCTACATAAATTTTAATAAAACTCACTCCTTGTGATATTTTTTATTTTTCTTGAATGAATTCCAACCAAATGTATAATTATGAATTTTTTTAATGAGAAAATGTTGATCAATATTGTGATTATGTTCATGTGCAGGCTGCATTACCACCAAGGAATTGGGTACTGTTATGCGGTCTCTAGGACAGAATCCAACTGAAGCTGAGCTCCAGGATATGATCAATGAGGTTGATGCTGATGGGAATGGGACGATTGACTTCCCAGAGTTCCTGAATCTCATGGCTAGAAAGATGAAGGCAGGGTTCTATTGCTTTCCCTTGCCATTTAGAATTAGGGTTTAGCATCATGTTTCTCCAAGATTTACTGTGTTGTTTCATAGCTACACCAATTCATTCAAGTTCACGTTGCAGTGTTTTGTGTTAAAATGGCATCCTTATTCAAGTGTTAAAAAAGGCGGCAATCGCTAGCCATTAATAATTACAATTTCCTTCAAATCAGATACTTGTACTTGCAAAATGTTCTCTAATGCCAAATTTACTTAACATGTAGCAAATGGGCACCTCTGTTTTCTTGGCAGAGTTGGAGCTAAAACTCGAGTTTAATTATTGTTGTAGGATACGGACTCAGAGGAAGAATTGAAGGAGGCCTTCAAGGTTTTTGACAAGGATCAAAATGGTTTCATCTCTGCAGCTGAGGTGAATTTTGTTTGTTTGATGCACATTAGTGGGTGATTTTCTGTATGACTGTAATCAAATATTTTATATGATTTCCTAGTAACCAATGAAGTTGATTGTTGAAATTTGATTCAATGGTTTGGTTGCATTTATTCAGCTGCGACATGTGATGACCAATCTTGGGGAGAAGCTGACTGACGAAGAAGTGGATGAGATGATTCGTGAAGCTGATGTTGATGGAGACGGTCAAGTAAACTATGAGGAGTTTGTTAGGATGATGTTGGCTAAATGAGATGTATGATAGTTCATGTCTATAGAAGGCCGGACATACTATGTTTAATATGACGTGGGAACATTTAGCTACTTTTTGTTTATTTCTAAGGTTTGTCCTTGGAGGGAAGTAACAATAAGAAGAATGACACATTGCTGTCTTTTGTTTTGGTGGTGTTCCGGCAACCAGATTTTCTTAATGCTAGAATGTTAAGTTGTGGTAGTGTTATAACCTGAAATTTTACATCAGGACAACAATTTTCTGTTCTACTTGCTGCTGTAGTATTCCGTGCTAAAATACAGATTAGATAGATTACATGCAATATTTTCTTTTCATTTTGAATCTTGAATCTACAGCCTATTCAGCGACAAAAAACTCCCTTTTTTGCTGTATTGTGATTTAGATTCCATCATGAAAACTTCAACTCTTGGTTCTACTGTTTCAACAATTGCATGCAATTTTCTATCGGTGCACTCAACATTAGTCAGATTCTCAACTTTTGGCATCTTGGTTATCCCTAAGGAATAAAATTCCGAAATTATGAAAAATGGTTTGCTCTATAACTTTGATATTTGGTTATTCACATTTCATTTGGTGCAAAGGTTTGACGGTATTTTAGTTTTTTGGCGACCTAATAGCTTTATTGATTCTGCAAAAGTTGGAAAGCTGGCATGTATGGAATACTTCTAGCTGCACGAACTGTATCATGATATTCATTCCATTTGGTGCCATTGCTTTCCGGTACTTTTAGTTTTCAGTGGTATTAAAATTCACAGTTCAGTAAGATTCTTTTTGGTGCACTAATAGTTTTGTGTCGCAGAAGTAGAGTATCATCCTTATATGTTGGAACGTTTTGCACATTTGGTATGCCCTCTGGCTACCGAATGGTATGAAAATATTCATTCCATCTGGGGTAATTTATTTGACAGTATTTTATTTTTTTGAACCTTAATTTACATTAATCAATTTTTTTTGGGAGCAACTACAGCTTTATCATTGGAAAAATGGTATTTATTCTTGAGATTTTAGGCAAGTTTTTTGATTAGGGATCTAGGTAGTGTTAAATAAATTCTGTAGTAGTGGTAAAAGAACTTCGTTGCCTGGCTTTTATTATTCTGTTGGGGTGCATCCTTTTATTGTATTTCATGCACAGATAATTTGAGATTGCCTAAAGATCTACACAAATTTGTGTGAAGGCTTTCTGATACGGACTACTAGTTTAAGTGGTTTGTTGGTAATTCAGTTGCTTCTAAGTCTACTTCATGGGGTAGACTTTTTGGCATTCAAACTCGCAACACATCAATTTAGCTATTTTCTGATTAGGCACCAATATGAATGTGATGCAGGTTTACCTGTTACTTGTATGAATGAATATGCAATGCACTATGGGATGTGGTCAAGCCTGCATTCTGGGAAATTGGACAGCTTTTTTTCGCCTGTTACGTGTGTTAATGGCACCGATATGGATAATCTTTCATATGTTTTCCCTTTCATTATATCGTCTGGTTTGCTGTAGCGAAATATGAGGTAACTTCAACCCAAAAAAATATATTGGCAAGAATGGTATGAAAACGAAAATATAGCCATTGGAATAAGAAATTTTGGGAGAGAACAGAACAAAGAAAACCATTTCGATGCAAATTTATAAGTTAAATTTATCGGTCGGGAATTCAAAGTCGTTGATTTGGAGCTAGCAGGATAAAAAAAGCAGCAACAAGTGTTCCATCATGCTTCCCGTTTAAAAAGCAGAGAATCTGCAAAATCCTACGCGATCATTTCTTTTCCCATTAGATATCAATAATAAAAATGTGTGTTAAAGATTAACACCTATAAAAAGACTTGGTAAATATAAAAGTTTGTAATAGAAAAGCAGAGAAGCTACAACTTTACAGGATCATTTTTTCCGTCACATTAGACATTAATAACAAACAATCGTATGCTAAAATTTAACAATTAATAAACATTATAGATAAATTCTATCAACAGAAAAATAAATGTAAAACTCAGCGGTTAAGAGAAAAGTTCATGGCATTTAGTAGGGGTTTGAAAGCATGTGTGTTATTCTAATTTGGTTTAATGGGTTGGGTTAGTTTAGTTTGATAGAATTTTGAAATGTAATTCAGATGAAATAAATATGGTATTTAGGAATATATTGAATGTAAAACATTAAGATTGATTCTTTTTTGGTTGAGTGTTTGATCGTGATTGTATTATGGGAGTGAAAATTGAGAATAAGTAGATCTATGGTTTGACTAGTTTGGAAATTGAAATGTTTTGTGTTGGGTCAGTTTTATGGTTATCAGTCAATATCGTCAATCGATATTAACTTGTTGATTGGTACTCCCTGTGCAAAAATATGACACAATGACTATATGGTCACCCATGTCTCTTTGCTTGTTTTGTGCTCGCGATTCCAAACTCTGATGATGTGTGAGATCCAAAAATTAGTCTCCTTTCATTTAAAACCCTATATGTGCTTGTGAGAGTTAGAAATTGACAAAAATAAAGTGTAGTGCATTAAGATGACTTCAATTCCATCCATTGATTGGTCGTTGCCTACATATCCAATACAAGGAGATAAATCAAGTTACATGTAGATCTCTCAATTAGTGTGAGTGTGCAATTGTGCTCCTTTACTATGTGTATGTAGCTAATAATTGATCGTGATATTTAACACTTATCATGACTCAGTGTTTGAATACGTGAGATTTGGCTTATGATTGCGTCTAATGATAGGTTTGCAAATTGGAAAGAATATGACAGATTTGCAAGGATCTAATTGGGTAATTCTCTATGCCACTGACATGTTAGGTTTATGCGCTAACCTTAAGGATGGATTTGATTATAGAAAATTGTTGTCACTTGGAGTGGGTCAGTTTTCTTAGACCACTCATTATCGATTGATAGTATTGACCAACGTAGTAGAACCAATTTGTGTACAAGGGGACTAAATTGAGAGTCTGGAAATATCTGTGTAGAGTTTTTAACAGGGTTGAAACAAATAATGAAATTCTTGTGGGTGTGTATCAACAAAATGAAAGGATGGTGGATTAACATTGTTTAAGTGTTCATTGATTCATAAGATAACATGTAAATGTGAGAGGATAGTGGATTAGCATTGTTTTGAGTGTTCATTTATTCATAAGATAGCATGCAAATGTGGTGATGGTGGATTAATGTTGTTTGAGTGTTGAAGTCATGCACAATAAATGTGGCAAGTTTGTCATTATTAAGTATATAAATCTAGATCTTAGTATTTATAGATGCTTCATTTTATTCTAGTAATGAAATTGTTAGAGTAAAAGGATAAGATATCTTGAGTGTGTACAACACAGTGTTTTGGGAGATTCATTCAGATGTACAACTTTTATCTATGCAACCTTGTGATGAATGTATAGTTAATGTCCATATATGAAAATTTAAATCTAAAATAAAAAATTGAAATAGCAAATTTTAGAGTAACCCTCCTCATTGAAGCATTAGAGAGTTGCGTTAATTATGCTTTAAACTTGTGTAACTATGCAGGACCCTAAGTTGGGAAGGCAACATGCTTCAACCTTCATAAATACGGGAAACAATACACAATGTACTGACCCAAATAATTATGTAGGAAAAAAAGAGAGAACCATGCGGCTAGGTTTAACTCGAAGAAATCACTACGTAGTTAATGAGAAAATCGACTAGAATTTTTTTCTAAAAATAATGAATCAACCATTGCAGATGGCTTATAGATTCAATGATAATGTTTTGCTCAAGTTCAATCAAGTTCAATCCATATAAACACAAAAATGCATGATTGCAAGAAAATGAACAATGTTTATGCCACCATCATGTATGTAGGGTTTGATTGTGTAGTTTCACTCAATGTAGAATATATTGCATGATCGAAAGAGAATAGATCATATCCATGCCCCTATCATGACCACATATTTGATGAGTGTAAAGTGGAATGACAACCATTTGTCATTCAACTCTAATTGCCATTGTGTAGATATAAATATGTAATCATGTTCCTATAAATTGTTGTGCATATGCTAATGCATATGCATGCAAATGTGTGTATGAATTTGTTCTCAAGTGTCTGTAAAGTGAATGCGTCCTTGTAATATGTATCAATGAGTAAAAATTTGTCATGTCTCTGAACCAATCAGATATGCGAATCACATTGAATCTCTAAAATTTGTGAAACCTATACTTTGTTCTAATTTTTTGCTCATGAGAGCTAATGGCTTTATGACAAGCCCATTGTAATACCCTATTTTGAGGTGAAAGATGTATCTTGTAAATCACTTATCTCAAAGAAGAGTAAACTGTATCTTGTCACATAAAAAGAAAGCATCATATAATATCATTTGATCATGTGGAGAATATGTCATCATAGTAATGCGTGTGTCAATCGAGATATCTAACATATGAAATGCATGGCATGTAAATGCCATGTTTAGATTGATGTATTCGTGAAATATGTAGTAAAAATATAACTGAACAAGACTACATAGTAACGATGCATGATATAAATCACGACGCCTCTCAATGTTAGCAAGCTCAACAATCACAAGTGTTAGTGTCACACATAAGGCCAAGGGCCACACACAATGGACATAAGATGTCACAACAAACATGAACAAGGGCCACCCATAAGGAGACAAAAATGTCGTAATCAAGGGACATCAAGGATGTCGCATCAAGCAAGACCAAATCCCACACACAATAGTCACATATAAAGTAACCTATCATGCAAAAGAGTATCAATGGAGCTAGAACAAAGAACTAATCTACACCATCCATATATATCACTGTCACATTGAAGTATAATGGCATATCATGTATCATTGAATAAGAAATGAATAATTAACAAGACATATGTAAGCAATGTAGGTAGCTCAACATGGTATAAAAGTCAGAGAAAGATATACCCTATAATAGTGAGACATGTGGAACAAGTTGCCCCAAGTATCATCATGGCCACTGAGTAGAGGGAAAAATAACCTCTGTATGCCCATGTGTAAAATCTATGTCTTGCATAATCTCAGACACCATGAAATGCATGTGTATGTAAATGATATGTCATTTACCAAACATGTGATAAATAACCTATGTAAATAGTGTAAACTAGCAATTATGTCTTAATTTTAGATTTTTTGAATATTTGATTTTTCTTTAATTATTTTTATATTTTAGAATATTACAAATAAAAAAGTGAGTCAAAGTGACAATCATTCCAAAATTAAATTAATAAAAGGAATTCGAACAATCCACAACATGTGTCAAGACATAGTGTGCACTAGGTGTGATAACATGATTATGTGGATGAAGTGAAAGCCAAGTGCTATGCCCCTAGCATATAGCGCGTCTTTCGATATGTATAGTTGCCTTGTGAATAATATAACTTTTAATCGAGTCATATGATAATTTATTTATATTAATATTTCTTGTGGGGTCGAGTTAAGGTGTGTCTATAACATAATTAAGCTATATATAAGAGATAGCGGTTAGTATGCGATTATCATATTGCGAATTTTAATCTTATTGTAAGGTTGTGGAGGTTTCCCCTTCGAAGTTGCTTGTCATTAATTTATATATTCTGTTCTTTTTCAGTCATATTGTAATTTATTACTGTTATTTTAATTTATTTGTGAAGTAGTTTCCTTGTACAAGCACTATGCCCCCACTGTAATCATGGCTCAAAGAGATGTGGGGCATGGAGGGGGATGCAGAGGAATGAATGTACATATTTATTTCATAAAATGTAAGTCTATAGTCATCCATGTATGCATACTATTAGGGGCAATTATGTCTTGAGATGATCTTGTTTTGTTCATTGTGTTGTTTGTGATAGTAAACAAATTATGTGTATATTGTGGCTATGTTATCTCATAAATAGAGATGATTGTGAAAAATGTTGCGAGTTAGTTCCACTAAGTACAAACACAAATAACAATCAATTATGAATTAACTTCCTAGAAGTGATTACAAGGGAAAAAATAATCTATTTTTGTATAAACTGTACATGCAGGGGTGTCATGAAAGATAGAGCAATAGAGGATCACTTTTTAAAATTGTTTGGATCAAAATAATAATGACAAGGTAAGAGTCACTAAAAACAAATCCAAGGATTCGAAGAATGGTCAATGTGTGGGGTGTATGTACAAGATAGACGAATAACCAAGGATAATTCATCAAACAAACATGAACACATTATGTACAATGATATTTATTCTTGCCAACTAAAACAACTCTTGTGGAGGCCCTGTATCTGGTGGTAATAATGTCTCATTGCATTGGTGCCATCTATCATACATATTTGATACAACTTTATGTATATTAGGATCTGAATTTGGATATGTAATATGAGTATATATGTTGCATGCTATTATTTGTTAATAGCATTCCCAAGTGGATCATAGATATATTGTCTATTCTTGGTGATCATATGTTCTGAATTCTGATTGTTATCCATTTGTGATATTGGTTCTCTTGAAGGTGTCCCAATTTGAAAAATGTTGTTGTCAATAAGATATTCTATTATGTGTTTCAATATGAAGCTTTTGTTCCTAGCATGACCATCTAATGATAATCACAATGTGCATTGTCGTCATAGTTCCTCAGTGTAGGCCTGTTTGGATCCAAATTTCATGGAGTCAGAAGTGTGATAATCTTACATTCGAGTATTTTATTTAGTAGCACATGAGTGTCATACGCTATTCGGACATGCAATTATTTACATGTGCTATTATGATGTTTGGGGGTACATTTTGATTATTGAGACATTGATATCAGATCGTATTACTTATAATCATTTATTATGATATTGTAGTTATTTTATTATTTATCATATTTCAATTATAATAATTGATTTGGGTTATATTATATCAAACCAATACTGCTGATGCCATTTTTATGATCTAAGTAATCGCTGAGTTATTGAGCTAGGTTTAAGCCTGGAACACTTCACCAGAAAATCACTTTAGCTGTATATAGGGAAATGAATACTAAGGCAATAGAATGAGATCCAGTCAATTTACCCTCTATTTTTTTCCCCCATCTTGTGTTTTAAAATTCTAGTATTGTGCATGTTGTTTCAGTTTGTTATTTGGAGGCCGCCATTGGCATTTCACCAATTGTGCCTTGTAGTCTTTGCCATTTTCCAGGCTATGGATGCATTCATCTATTGACTATCTCAAGCTAGTTGAAGCATTTCATGCTGAATTAATGTGGGAACAATGTATATATTTTATTTCTTTAACATATAAGCCTTGGAAGGTCTTGGGACTTAGTCCATGGCTATGAAAATCATTTGCTAAATGATTTGAACCTTGATTAAGGTTAGCATAGTCAAAAATGTCATTTTGAGGACCTTAGAAACATAATGATTATGTTTTTGTTGCCATTTGACTTGGGTCGAATGACCTAATCATTCGATTAGGGTTTGCATGGAGACTTTGGGGGACTCTCACTTGGGTCATTTGTTAGTTGACTGATGTGGAAAGTGGAGAAGAATGGGGGGAATACTGGGAGTGCTATGAAAATAATGGGGGAATGTGAAGCTCTTTGATTCTTCACTAGAGTTATTTTAGTGTGAAGTAACAATGATAATTTTGAAAGAAAGGTTAAAACCCTATTTTGGTGGAATGTGTGAGGGCTATAGTAGTTAGATTTTGAGTTGGAGCTCGAAGAGGAGAGAAAGGAAATAAAAAATAAAAAGAAAGGAAACAACAAAGGTCTTTGGCATTCAAATAAGTAAATCTATATTTAAAATATTTACACAGTATAAGGATTATAAATTTTGGGGAAAACCTAGAAGGGTGAGTGGGTTGCAGGAAGGACATCCTTTGTGATGCAAAAATCAGGAATAGAAATAAAATGTAAGGAATAATTGAAGAAAACCAAAATTCCCTAATCTATCCTAACCTACACAACACCTCAATAATGGAAAAAATAAGAGATTTAGATGCAAATAACTAATGAAATACAACAAAATATACTTCACTTTGTAACCAAATAGATCTTCCTTGAAAATTTGTTGATGAGCGCAATTGATAATGGATGAATTGGATGTTTGCTTGATATGTTGGATTTCCTTGATAGAAACTCAATATGTTACAACAATGGTGATAAAGGATGCTTGACTGGAAGACAAGGGTGGCAACAATATTGTATAGGATTTTCAAAGTTACATGAGTTCTCCAAAGATGGAATTTGCATGAGGGTGTAGGTGATTAAATAGTGGGTGGTGGGAATAATGAAGGGCTGAGATTGAACTATGTTGGAGGGAGATCAATGGTGTAGTAATTTTCTAGGAATCAAGATTCCTAGAAAATTCTAGAGAGGAATTGGTGAGGGGCTCTAGGTGGTTTGGAGAATTATAGAGTCCTTTAGGAGTAGTTAATGAAGTTTAAAGAGTGATTGGCTTAATGGAGGTATTTGGGATTTAAGAATTTAAAATTCTAAAAAAGGGTGGTGCATGGATCTAGGTAAATTAAAGATTTCTAGAGGAGATTAGGATAATTAATTATGATTAGATGAAGATTAGTAGGTGGATTTGTAGAATGTCAATGGGGGTAGGTGAGGAGGAATTTAAAATTGTTAGAAGCACAATCACTGAGAGTGGGGGGGGGACCGGGTGAATCAATGTTTAAAATACTTTCTTTCAATTATACTTTAACATTCTTTGAACCATGAAATCAATATGGTGATATAGCAATGCTTAAAGAACCATTCACATGAGCATGAACCAAGAAAACACATATATGAGTGGTAAACACTCAAGGGAGAGAAAATCCACTATGATCAATGTAAATGGACTACTGTCCTATGAAACAAATTATCAAATTCAATTGAGCACCAACTCAACTTGGAGCACCAACCCTAATAAAGTCAAGCACCCACTTAACTAGGCCTTAGCAAGCACCTACTTGCAAGGAAGCACCAACTCCCTAAGTGACTCAACACCAAATCATCCACCTCATCTAAAAATTTTATTACCAACCCTTTGATCTTATGTTATGGTCTAAAACTCATTTCAAGACCTCCTTCTGATCAACCATGCATGATTTTATTCGCTTGTTCTGCACACACAAAATAGGCCTAAACTGCCTTGTATATATACTAATCCCATGGTCACACACCACTTGGTCGGACACACACCTTCAAACTCTTAGTTTGACCACATAATAGGTTTTAGAACATCTTATGAACATGGTTCAATCATAATTTGAACTCCTTTTGGTCTTCCACAACTCAATTAGGCCTTACTCCTTTAGGTCTCATGGAGACCTAATTGCATTAGGTCCACCCTCTTAATGCTAAACTTGATCTTCTTGGGGTTAGATGAAATTATCCAACAATAAAAAAATATTCAATCACGTATTCAAAGAAATCTTTTGACCTCCTCCATGATTGATTAGACCTGCATCCTTCGTTCATAACATGAAAGCTCTTTTAGGACAAATTATCCTATTAGGCCTGTGTACCTCAAAAGTCTATCTTGCAATAATGAAGATTAAACACACTTAAGATACTCAAATATGATAAATGAAACATAAAGACATATTCTCCATGACCTTCGGGTCATCACCAAAATGCTCAGAACACCTTCACTTAGGAGATAAAGGCTCAAGAACATCTGTGCAACTCGCTTACTTAGAATTGCCAATTCACTTCAAAAACCAATCATGATGAATTAGACTTCCAATGCCTATGTAGACACTTGTAATGATGTATAAAAATAGTCCTACGATATCTTCAGAACATCCTCAGATAGAAAATTCATATGGTCTAATGGAAAATATTGGTCTTGTAGATTAATTTCTTGACCTTATATCTCACAATCCTATCTGAGCTAGACATGCCATTTTGTGAGAAACTATTTCACCATATACACTGACCTCCAAATATTATCTAAAGCATGATCATGAAATACAAGTCATAAATGAATTCTTCATGCATTTTATTGCATCAATATATCATGCACAAACCCTTTAATTTATCTCTTCATCTCTGCCTGGGTTTTACACTATTTACGCCATTAGGTTTGTCTGCAATTGGATTACTTAGATGACCAAATTAGAACACTTTAAGGATATAACCTTTCCAAAATTAATCATGGACATGTAAAATGAGTTTCTATCTTCTTCTACCATCCATTTACTTTTCTTGACCAATTCAACTTTTGAGAGCTACAACTTCTTGACAAATAGGCCTGTATCTATATATTTTCTCTCTCATCTCACTAACCACCACAACCTAGAGGTACTTGGGAGAGTTGAATACATTATCTAATAGCTTATCTAGCCATTTGAATCCATCCTAAGCTATTTTAAACAAAATCTTTCATATTGGGTCCTTACTAGGGTTTTAGGGAGGTTTAACATAGGTTTTGGTGTTAACAATTGTTCATAAAGGAATGCCACTTGAATCCAAAACTATTGCCTAGATATCTTAGATAAGAACCTTCCCCATCTCTCTTTATTAAATTAGATACCCATGCAAAGGTTACATGTGTCAACGAATATCTAAAATTGCTTCTTAGGTTTGAGACCTCACTATGTGAGCTCGAGAAGGCCTACAATAGTGATTCATGCACTTTTATTTTAAATATTGACCATAACTTTGTGATCATGCCTAAATCAACTTATCTCACCTATGTCCATGCTCACATGTGCATACTTGCCTTGAAATCTGATCTTCATACCTCATTAGGCTAGGCAAGGTCTTTAAGTGGTTTGGGTGTAGACTTAGACTAAAGGTCCTACCCTATAGGCTCACCCTAAAACTCTCATGAATGTTTTTATACCTTAATCACATGATCAAAAAATTACATACAACCTTCACATGCCTGTGATCATTCATTTTATCATGCACATACCTCTTCATGTCATGGTTGTGCTTCTTATGCACTTGACATCAATGACCTGTACCTTCCATGCTGATACAAATAATGATAAGACATTAGTTTCATTCAAATTCTCTCTCTCTCTCTCTCTCATGACAACACTCTTGCATGCAACTTGTCATATCACACACTGCTAACTGTCCTTAATCATCTTTGACATCAACCTTCATAAGATTCACCTTTGACATCAATGACAATATTGAACAATATTTCACTTTGTCATTGACAACAACCACTCTCAGAAACTTCTCTCAATAGGGTATTTCTCCCCCATTATGAACTTTATCCCCCTTTGATATTAATGACAAAGAGGTACCTTCAACTTGTTGGTTCACACCTTTTGTAAAAAAATCTCAACAAATAGGATCACAAAGTCTATGAAGCATCACACAAACATGCTCCCCTATCTCCATGCATACCTCCTCAACACTACTCACTTGATATTGGAGCTAATGAAACACCTAATTATCTCCCCCTAAGCACTTGAATTCCTTAATGACTACGGGGGGCAAGAATTACACCCAATTCCTATCTTAGATGTTCAAATGTTGTCTTTGAAAGTGGCTTGGTTAGAATATCTACAATTTGATACTTAGTAGATACATACTCAAGCTTGACATTTTTTTTACTTCCCTGTTCTCTTAAGAAATGATACCTTATGGGAATATGCTTAGTCCTTCAGTGCATGACTGGATTCTTTGATATGCTTATGGCACTTATATTATCATAAAAGATATAACTAGGAATATCATACTCCACTTTGTAGTCCTTTAAGATCTATCTAATCCACAAGACTTCAGTGCAACATGAAGCTACTAAAATGTAATCAACCTCACAAGTAGATAATGCCATTGATGGCTACTTCTTGCTTATCCATGACATTAGGCACTCTCCTAAGAATCAAGTTCCTCCACTAGTGCTCTTCCTATCATCTAGACTTCCTACCAAGTCTGCATCTGTATAGGTTGTCAAGTTAAACTCCTTGCTCCTTGGATACCACAACCCAAACTCCATATTCCCCTTGAGATACCTAAGTATCCTTTTGACTGCTTGTAAATGATTTTCCTTTAGGTCTACTTGAAATCTTCCCACAAGATCTACTGCTTGTATAATATCAAGTCTAGAGGTAGTAGTGTACAACAAACTTCTAATCATTAACCTGTATGATGTTTGATTGAACTTTGGAAATTAATTTTATTGCTTAAATTACACCATGTGATCACATATGTACTAACTACGTTAAAATATTCCATGTCAAATTTATTCAATTTCTCTCTTATGTACTTAGCTTGTGAAATGAATATACCTTTTTTTGATTGAATGATTTATAACCCAAGGAAAAATGATAGTTCTCTCAACATGGACATCTCAAAATCCTTCTTCATCACATCTGCAAAGGCCTTAGTCATAATATCACCATTTCCACCAAATATGATGTCATCCACATAGACAAACACTATCAACTGATGATAATTTTTTATTTTTATGTATAGATTAATGTCTGCAACTCCTCTCTTGAATCCTTGGTCCAAATACCAAAATCTAAGAGCTTGATTTAAACCATAAAGATCCCTTTTTAATCTACATACATAGTCCTTGTTACCTGATAATGAGAAACCCTCAGGTTGTTCTATGTACACCTCCTCTTCCAAGTTTTCATTCAAAAAATCTAATTTGACATCCATCTAATACACCTTGAACCCTTTGAAGCCTGCATATGCTAGAAATAATCTGATAGCCTCCAATATTGCTACTGGAGCAAAGGTCTCCTCAAAGTCTACCCCTTCTACTTGTGCATACTTATTGCATACCAATCTAGACTTGTTACTAGTGACTTTCCCATCTTCATTCAATTTATTCCTAAACAACCATTTTGTGCCAATGACATTCTTGTCTTTAGGCCTAGGAACTAGTTCCCAAGTCTCATTATTTTTTATTTGGTCTAACTCCTTATTCATAAAATCTATCAAAAACTTGTCTTTTCTTGATTATACAAGGCTATTAGGTTCAATCTTAGACAATAGATCAAAATTATTTTGATTTACGTTACTTACCAGCTTTCTCCTTGTTTGCATACTTGCATCCTTGTTGCCAATAATTTATGATTTAGGATGGTATCTCTAAATCTATCTTGAAGGAACTTTTGAATCTTGTCTTTCCTCAACTTATTCCTCATCTATCTCTATTATTTCTTATTCATTATTTAATTTAAAATTATTTGATGCATCCTTTGATTGAGAGTGTGACTTCTTAGAACTGGTCTCATCAATCTTCACATTAGTGCTTTCCATTATCTTCTACACCCTCTTATTATAACATCTATAGGTTGAGATTACTGATGAGTATCCTAGGAATATTCCTTCATTATACCTTCAATCAAACTTACCTAAGTATTCCTCATTTTTTGATGAAGCACTTGTTACCAAACACTCTAAAGTGTTCCACATTAACAGGTCTACCTTTCCACAGTTCATAGAGGTTTTATTGCCATTAATCCTTAAATGTCCTCTACTCAAAATGTAGACTATAGTGCTCATTGCCTCTCTCTATTATCCATCAGATAATCTTGATTCATTTAGGATAGTCCCTGCCATTTCTTGAACCATTCTATTCTTTTTTTCCACTACCCCATTTTGCTGAGGTCTCCTAACTGCTGAGAACTGTCTCCTTATCCCATACACCTCAAAAAATTCATCAAATTTATTAGAAAAAAACTCTCCTCTCTACTAGATATTAGGATTTTGACCTTTACATTCTTTTAATTCTCAACTAGATACTTGAATGCCTTGAATTTATCAAGAGCTTCTGATTTTTCTTTCAAGAATGCTATCCAAGTCATTCTTGTGTAGTCATCTATGAGTAACTTGAAATAGCTATCTCCTTGAATGCTTTGGATTATTGTAGGTCCACAAATATGAGTGTGTATAAAATCTAAAATTCTTGTAGTTGAATACTCTTTAGACTCGAACCTCTTTCTAGTTTGCTTACCATGTTGACATGACTTGCAAAGTGTATTTGTAGGTTTGATGATTTTAAACATATTCTTCATAGACTTCTTAGAGATGATCTTGACCAGATTATCAAAGCTTACATGGTGCAACCTTATGTGCCATAACCAAAATTCATCCATCTTGCTCATAAAGCATCTCTCCTTCTTGATCTCATTCAAAACATATAGATTGTTCTCAGTCCTCTTAATACTAGCAATTAGCCTTCTTGATTTGGTTCTCCTTATATTACATCCTCTATCATGAAAGGTTAGTGTGTGTCCTTGGTTACACATTTGAATTAAACTAATAAAGTTATGTTTCAATCCTTCCACATACAATACATTCTCTGTCTTGATCTTCCCATTGTCCAAACTCAAGATACCCTTACCAATAATATTGACAGTTGTGTTATCTCCAAATCTCATTATCCCTACAACATTCTTCTTCAATGAAATGAACTTGATATTGTCCCATATCATATGTATTGATCAACCACTATCTATATGCCACTCCATGCCTTCATCTTGAAAGTGAAAGGCAATCTAAACTAGTCTAATCTCTTCTCCTTTAGTCTTCTACTCCTTCACCTTATTCAAAGGGTCTGACTTCTTGATCCACTTCTCAGTGGCATGACTGTATACCCTTTTGTCTTGAATGATCTTCCTCATATGCCTCATCTTTAAATCCCTTGCAATATGTCCTCTTTGATCACACTTATAGCTCATAATTCTGCCTCTACTATTGATATGAGTATTCATCCTATTCCTACACAAGGAATTGATTATAGCATGATGTCTACAATCCAAAACTCTATGTCCATATTGATTACGTGAGAAACAATAACCATTGAAATAATTCACATACCTTATCTGTCTAATATTGAATGATGCACCTCTACCTTTGTTGTCTCTTGAAGGAGTCACTTTCTTCTTGAATTGTTGATGATTAATTTGAGTCTCAGATTTGAGATTTTTTGCATAGGTCTTTACTCTGTCAGTACCATCATCTATTGATGGTCCATTGTCCTTTGAGGTCTGACTCTCCTTGTTTTCTTTTTGGTCTTCTTTGAGTCCAAGACCGGTATTGTCATGTGGAGACCTTTGACTATTCAAAATATCACCCATGACTTTAGTGCTCTTTTCAAATTTTTGTTGTGTCTTCAAATTGATTGTTGATTGATACAATTCTCCCTTTAAGGATTCCATTTCTATTCTAAACTTGGTGCATTCTGTCTCCTTGGTCTTAAGACTTGTATTGATAATCTCAATCTGAGTTTCCAATTGTTTAATGATCTCATCATGTTCATTGGTGTTATTACTTAGTCTCTCTTCAAAAAAATTGATTTGTTCCTCATAACTCTTAACTAATGATCTTAGTTTCTGATTCTTCCTCATTTGAAACTTTAACTCTTCTAGAGCACTCACCAATTCTACCTTAAGGTTCACTTTAGTCTGTTCTTGATATAATTCTTCATCTTCCACAAGACTTTTCCCTTTTGAACAATCTTCATTATCTATTTCTATGGTCATGAATAGAGTTTCATTACTATTATGATCATTACTATCATCCTCACTATCAGAGATACTTGTGTCATTTATATCAGAGGTGCTACTACCTTATTTGGTATAGAAACTTCTCTTGTTCTTGAATGACCCTTTCTTGCCTTCATACTTCTTGAAACTCTTTTTGCTCTTGCCAAGATTATAGAACTTCTTATCATCTCCATGATGTTTATCATGCCCTTCATCATGCTCATTCTTATCCTTATTAGGTCACTTGGATGCAAAGTGACCAATCTTACCATAATTAAATCACTTAAATGAAAACTTGACCTTATAATTACCTGATCATTTCCTTAGTTTTTTGACAAATATGGCCATCTCTTGTCATCATCAATATCTGTATCAACATCATCCTTGAGATTTTTAACTTATGAATTTTTCTCAACTTTGAATTCAACTTCCTTCTTGGAAGGTCTTCCATCACTTATTCTCATTTCATAGGCAATTAAGATGCCATGAAACTCATCCATATATAATATGTTAAGATCTTTGATCTCCTCCACAACAAAAACTTTTGAATAAAAATTAGATGTCAGGGATATTAATACCTTTTGTACTACTGTTGGTTATTCCAACTTCTCTCCTAGACCTCTGATGACATTTACCACTTCATCTACTCTTAACAGATAAGATGTAATATTTTTATCCTCTTTCATTCTCAGAATTTTAAACTGCCTTTGGTGGGTCTGCAACTTTGTCAACTTAAATTTGTCTCCTTTATAGATGGTTTGAAACTTTTCCCAAATCCCTTTAGATGTATCATAATGCATGAATTTTACAAATTTTGCTTCTGAAAGACCACATAGGATGGCATTCATTGCCTTAGAGTTGTTTTTACTTGCCTTCTTACTTGCTACATTAGTTGGTGGTGTAGGAGGTGGAGTGAATTTATAAAAATATATATTACCATATGTCATAGCCCAAGGAAATTAGATAGGTATTCATTATGATGCTCCAAAATTCATAGTTAATCCCACTAAATAGAGGAGCCTTATTGGTTGAGAAACCTCCTTGTACTCGATGACTAGACATGCTTGTGATTCTAGGATCTCCTTTAAGCTATTAGGCTTGCTTCAAAGGACCAGGTTCTGATACCAATTATTAAAAGCATAATAAATGAGGGGGAAGGTGAATAAAAGTTTAGAAAACTTTATTTCAATTATACTTTAACATTATTTGAACCATGAAATTAATATGGTGATATAACAATGCATAAAAAACCATTTACATGAGCATGAAATAAGAAAACACATAGATGAGTGGGAAACCCTCAAGGGGGAGAAAAACCATTATGATATATGAAAATGAAATAATTTCATATGAAAAAAAATATCAAATTTAATTGATCACCAACTCAACTTGGAGCACCAACCCTAATAAAGTCAAATACCCACTTGACTAGCCTTTAGTAAGCACCTACTTGCAAGGAAGCACCAACTCCCTAAGTGACTCAACACCAACTCAACCACCTCATATAAATTTTTTATTATCAAACCTATGATCCTTTTTTATGGTATAAAACTCATTTAAATACCTCATTTTTCTCAACCATGCACGATTTTATTCACTTGTTTTGCACCCACCAAATATTCCTAAATTGCCTTGTATATATACTAGTCTCATGGTCACACACCACTTGGTAAAAAAAACATCTTAAACCTCTTAGTTTGACCACATAATAAGTCTTAAAATATCTTATGAACATGGTTAAATCATAATTTTAACCCATTTTGGTTTACCACAACTCAATTAGGCCTTACTCCTTTAGGTCTGATGGAGACCTAATTGCATTAGGTTTGCCCACTTAACACTAAATTTGATATTCTTGGGCTTAGATGAACTTATCAAAAAATAAAAAAATATTTAATAAATTATCCAAATTTTTTTTTGACCTCATACATGCTTAATTAGACTTTCATTTTTCTTTCATACCATGAAAGCTCTTTTAAGACAAACTGTCTTATTAGGTCTGTGTACCTCAAAAGTCTATCATACAATAATGAAGCTTAAACACCATTAAGATACTCAACCATGACAAATTAAAATTGAAGAAAGATTATACATGATATCATGGTCGTCACCAAATTATTGAAACACCTTCACTTAGGAGATAAAGGCTCAAGAACATCTCTGCAACTCGCTTACTTTGAACTGCCAAAACACCTCAAAAATAGTCATGATGAATTAGACCTCCAATGCCTATGTAAAAAATTTTAATGAATAATGATGCATAAAAATGGTCATATGAGATATAATTAACATATTAAAATATAAAAATCATATGTTATAATGGAAAATATTGATCTTGCAGACCAATTTCTTGACCTTATATCTCACAGTCCTATCTGAACCAAATAGGCCATTTTGTAAGAAACTTTTTCACCATATAAACTGACCTCAAAATCCTATACAAAGAATTATCATGACATAAAATTTATAAATGAATTATTAATTCACTTTATTACATCAATCTATGATGCAAAGACCCTCAAATCTATCTCTTCATCTCTGCCTAGGTTTTACACTATTCACACCATTAGGTTTGTCTGTGACTAGTTTACATGAATGACCAAATTAGAAAAATTGAAGGATATAAAATATCCAAAAGTAATCATGGACATGTAAAATTAGTCTCTATCTTCTTCTACCATCCATCTTATTTTCTTGACCAATTCAAGTTTTGAGAGCTACAAAAACTTCTTGATAAATAGGCCTATATCTGTACATTTTCTCTCTTATATGAATAACCACCACCACTTGGAGGTACATGAGAGAGTTGAATACATGATCCAATAGCTTATCTATTCATTTTAATCCATCTTGATCTATTTTAAATAAAATCTTTCATATCGGGTCCTTATTAGGGTTTTAGGGAGGTTTAACACAGGTTTTAGTGTTAACGATTATTCATAAAGTACTGTCACTTGGAATCTAAATATAATGCATAAACATATTATATATAACTATTACCCATCTCTCCTTAATATATCAGACTCCCATGCATAGGTTACATGTGCCAAAAAATGTTTGAAAGTGCTTCTTGAGTTTGAGACCTCATTTTTATGAACTCGAGAAGGCCTAAAATTGTGATTCATGCACATTTATTTTAAATATTGACCTAAAAATTTGTGATCATGCCTAAAAAAAATTATATCACCTATTTAAATGATCATATGTGCATAATTTCCTTGAAATATGATCTTCATACCTCATTAGGCCAGGTAGGGTCTAGAGTGGTCTGGGTGTCGACTTAGATTGAAGGTTCTACCCCTATAGGCTCACCCTAAAACTCTCATGAATGCTTATATACCTTAAATGATAATACAATGACATAAAAAATTCACATACTTGTGATCATTCATTTCATCATGCACATACCTCTTCATGTCATGACTATGCTTCTCATACACTTGACATCAATGACCTGTACCTTCCATACTGATATAAATAATGATAAGAGTTTAGTTGCCTTTAAATTATCTCTTTATCTTTATCTCATGAAAATAATTTATGATGACAACACTCTTCCATGAACCTTGTCATATCACACACTACCAATTGCCCTTAATCACCTTTGACATCAACCTTCAAAAGATGCACCTTTGACATCAATGACAATACTCAACGAAAATTCCTAAAATATCATGTAAGTGGGAATTAATGATAAGTGAAATGTTAATTAGGAGGATTAATTGAGATGGGGGATATTATAAGGTTAGTTTTATGTATGAAATGTGTTGGGTGAATATTTTGTCGTCAACTAACTGATGACAAAATGGGTATATTAGCCACATCACAGGGAGATTTACACCACAAAAAGTATGGGTTTACCAGATCTAGACAAGGTAAATCTCTCCTCTCATCAGGGAGAGGTTCCCTATTAATACTTACGTGCCGGATATATAATTAAGCAAAAAATAACACATGAGGGTGGTATAACAACATCTACCTCTCTTTTTTCAGAGGTAATGTATGAAGAACAAAAGAGGAAAAATCTTGGTCTAAAGCTAACAACACTCATCTTCTTTCAGGAATGGTATCAAATGAAGAGCAAGAGATCACTTGAAGTAACAAAGTCCACAAGAATGCTCATGCAAGCACAAAGTCTTCCGTAGCTTCTCCACAGATTCGAAACAAGTACAACCGTAGAGTGAAGTGAAGCACAAAGTCTTAACCTGAAACTACAAAAGATAACTGAATCTCCAAGATAAAAGTAGCACAAAGTCTATCTTCTACCTTTTAGAAACAACCTCAGATAATAATAACACACCCACTTGCTTATTAAATCAGATAAACAAGATGTTACCAGGAAAAAGACATAAGAACTATTTCCTAAATAACACAGATAATCTCAACACAAAGTCTGAAATAAACTGCTTCTCATTTATTTAATCAAAATATGATTTACAAGTTTGAGCACAAAGTCTCAAAAGTTGCTTCAATTTCAGCAGAGTGTTTGCTATTAAATTTTCCAAGCCCCTTTACAAATGAGGTCTCCACTATATATAGGGAGAAAATCCTCAAAAATAGAAAATAATAAAATATCTTGGTCAAAGATGACTCATCTTTGACTTTTGGATATTTTTTCAAAATATTTACATGTAATTACATATTACAAAACTGCATGTAAAAATGTCCCAAGACAATTACAAAGTGCATTCTGAATAAAACACGGAAGAACAGCTTCAATCTTTATTTTCAGTCTTCTTCATGGTCTTCGACTTCTTTAGAGAAACTTCAGTGATCTGGAAGCACTTTTATTGAAAAGACGTCGATGAAGAGGGATCCTTCATAGAAACTACAGTAGGAATCATGATTATGCAATCAGGAGAAGAAAGTAGCGATCTGGGAGAACTGCACATTTGCTAGTCACGATCAGGGAAATGCGCTTGAAAGGGATGAGACGTGAGCAGGTCCAAAAGCGAAAAAAGGGGAGCGGGCATGGAAAATGAAAATTTTCCAAAGATAGCAAAAATGAGGGAAAGGTATGCAATGGCGGGGAAAATATGCAATGGCGGGGAAATTCCCCACCTTTGCATAAAAATATGCAATGGCGGGAAAATTCCCCACCTTTGCATAAAAATATGCAATGGCGGGGAAATTCCCCACCTTTGCATAAAAATATGCAATGGCAGGAAAATTCCCCACCTTTGCATAAAAATATGCAATGGCAGGGAAATTCCCCACCTTTGCATAAAAATATGGAATGGCGGGGAAATTCCCCACCTTTGCATAAAAATAGAAGGATAAAAAAACTAACTCTAAAAAAGCCAAAAATTGGTCTCCTACTCGCATCGAGACCGTAACAACTTTCACCTTTTTGGGAAAAATGTAATGAAAAGACATCACAAACTTAGAAACATGTTAGTTGAGCAGGCACGAGAATGAGAAAAACCTATCTCAAAAATGGGCTTAGAGAGACGAAAGATGAAACGAACAAGTTTCGTAGGGGTTGTTCTAAAAATAAGCGCAGCTGATTTTGGGAACAACAGCTGGCTCTTGTTGGGAAACTGCCTTCTATTGCAAAAAGTAATTGAAGGGAGTAGAATCCAGAATCTCTAGTGCCTTAGAAGCGTGCCATTGGGCCACAGAGTCAAGCTACTCAAAAAGAAAGGCTCCAAAAATGAAAACAAAACAAACAAAACAAAGCAAAAGACTATACAAATATACAGGTGAATTTATTTGGTACTTCAAGAATTGAAGTACTTTGAATGCTACCCCTCAAGAGGCAGTGACAATGGTGTTCTACCCTGATAAACCAACAAGAGGCCATTTTCTCCCTAGAATTGATGATGTGTGAATGGAAACCTCCACCAGAAAACCAACTTCCTGTGCCTTCCCTTTGGTTTTCTCCTCTTGCTCCACAACAAGATCTGTCTTTTGACCCGAAAACCATGAATCTTTGTTTTCTTGGTGAAGAGTTCTTTTTTCTGATCATGACGCGCAACAACATGGTCAGTTACCATAATTGGTTGCTCTTTTGGTTCTATCCAGCATCTGATTTGATTGTCCTCATTTGACACCCACCACTGATTGGCACTATCAGGCCCACTTGTCGTTATTTCAGTTGAACCAATTTTCTGGTTGGCAGTCTCAAGGGCTTTAACAGGCTCTTCACGAACCTCTTCTGTGGTCAAAAAATAATTACCCTTGCCTGAGGACTCAAATAGAATCTGAGCCATAGGAGATGACGTTTGGGTGACCACGTACTTTGCCTCTCTCTCAGGAAGCAACCTTTGCATCACGCCTTTCACAGGAATCTTTGCCTGGGATAAGTCCATGCTCAATTCTCCTCCGACATCCTTGCAAAAGTTTCGTCCAAGTAGAATGCCATATGAAGCTGGGACGTCAGCCACCAGAACTGTCATCTTGATCCTCTTGTCAGGGAATGCTGCAAATGCAAATTGAGCATCTTTGATTTGCCCCAATAGTGGTACTTGTTTGTTCTCCATAGAGAAACATCTCTCAAAAGTTTTAGTCAGTGTGAGACCAAGAGATTTTGCCACTTTAGCAGGCATGACATTGTCAGATGCACTAGAATCGATGATGCAGTTGCTCAACTTGCAACCATTTATTAACAGGGAAACATAGAAATGTTCTATTTTCTCGGGAGCAACTGGAGGAGTCACAACAAGATTATTCTAGGTGGATACATTCTTTGGGGGATCATGAATTACCCTCAAAATTTCTTGTCCTACAGGGATGGCTATACCTTTCACACATTCCGCCAACATGTCCAACTGTTCAGGATGGGCTTGTAGAAATTCAAATTTAGACATTTGAATTTTAGTCTTTTTGGCATGCCCAATTATGTCAAATGTCTGAATTAGACTAGGGACAGAGGATGGGAGTTCACTCTTTTGGTTTTTGGGATGGGGAGGGCTGGTTTGCGAAGTTGATGTAGAGGATGCAGGGATGCTTGGGGTACGTACCTTTTCAATAGTCACTGGGTCCTTTGGTTGGAAGGGTAGAGTGGTTTCCCGCTTAGCAATTGAAATTGCTGGCCGAGGTTGCTCCTCTGTCTTCTCTTTATCAACTTGTCGGGCTGACTATTTCTGGGACCGAGTGAATACGGCATATGATCCCTCAGTTGCATTCCCTTCACTTCTGGGTTCATCTTGATAATTTAGGTAGCCAATGACGGAGTCGCCAACTAATTATTCTTCTTGCTCTTCAAAGAGATTAGCATCATATTGTTGGTCCAACTCAGGTTGGAAAGGGGAAGCGTGTTCTGTTTCCAGATATCCAACCGCTGAGTTGGTTGGAGGGGCTTCAAGGGCGAGGTTCCTTTGTGGGGGAGGAAGACGATTTGGCTGCCCTTGATTCCTAACAGCATTGCCTTGGTACGCTTGATTCTGAAATGTCCTCCTTGGCATATCCTGATCAAGAGAAGTATACATAACTTGGGCCATCTGTCTTCTGAGAGCTAGCATTTCATTCACTAACTTTTGTACCATAGGATTTTTAGTAGTTGTAGAAGAGCTTTCAGCAGATGAAGAGAATCTATTTTTACTTGGGTCTTTTCTGATCTTACCTGCCAGGATAAGATCATCCTCAATCTCAGTAGCCAAATTTTGAGCCAATGCTAGATCCACAGGGCCAGCTCGCCTCAATAGAAAACTTACTTCAGGGAGCTGCGAGCTGATAAAAAAACACTTGAGATTTTTTAGTGTAGGCTGAGCCACAGTTGGAATCCGGTTTCTCAACTTGTTGAATTTAGCTATGAAATCCCTCATGGGTTCTTGGGATTCTTTTTTCATTTGTGTTAGCTGAGCTAACAAAGCATGTGCATCTTCAGCGGGTTTAAATCTAGCTTCAAATATGGACTTTAGTGTATTCCAGTCAGTGATTGACCCGGCCTGCAAGTGATAGAACCAATCCGCAGCAGCACCTTGCAAAGTCTCCACAAAAAGTCTTACTACCACATCCTTAAATTCTACACCAATTACACCACATGCTATGGAGACAGTAGCAATATGCTCATCGAGATGAACCTTTCCATCTCCAAAGAACTTAGGAAATTTTTTCCTAGAACTACGAGGTAGTTCATGCAGAGGTGGGGTCAAGTTAAGAGGGCCGAAGGAATTGCCCCACGAGCCTTGAGCCATTATGATAAGAGGATTAAATGGCGGGATAACAAACCTTGGTGGAGTGTTTATAGGTAGGTGGCGATTAACAATGGAAAAAGGAGTTCTACCTTGTGTTGGTGACCTGACAAGGCTAGAAGGAAAACTCCTAAACTGTCGAAGAGAAGCTGATGAAGGAAACAAATCAAAATTACTCTGTTGCGCTAACTCAAACACAGGGTCAACAACGCCTTTAGATCTCTGCTTTCTGGTGTAGCGTGGAGTTGCCAGGTTTTATAACAAAAATGGGACCGAAACTATTTCAAATTGAAGCTTGAGGCTTCCAAATGCACGTTCTTCCCAGCGGCTCTAGTTTTACAGACCAGATAATGTAACGTAGGTAGATGGTAAGGCTAGAATGATAATGGGTAAGATATAGAACGGAGTCGCCAGACTAATGTAATGGATAAGGGTAGGGACTGTTTCAATCTGAAACTTGAGGTTTCAGACTGCACATTCGCTCCCCAACGGAGTCACCAAAAACTGTTGGGTGAATATTTTGTCATCAACTAACTGATGACAAAATGGGTATATCAGCCACAACACAGGGAGATTTACACCACAAAAAGTATGGGTTTACCAGATCTAGACAAGGTAAATCTCTCCTCTCATCAAGGGGAGGTTCCCTATTAATACTTACGTGCTGGATATATAATTAAGCAGAAAATAACACATGAGGGTGGTATAACAGCATCTACCTCTCTTTTTTTAGAGGTAATGTATGAAGAACAAAAGAGGAAAAATCCTGGTCTAAAGCTAACAACACTCCTCTTCTTTCAGGAATGGTATCAAACGAAGAGCAAGAGATCACCTGAAGTAACAAAGTCCACAAGAACGCTCACGCAAGCGCAAAGTCTTCCGTAGCTTCTCCACAGATCTAGAACAAGTACAACCGTAGAGTGAAGTGAAGCACAAAGTCTTCACCTAAAACTACAAAAGATAACTGAATCTCCAAGATAAAAGTAGCACAAAGTCTATCTTCTACCTTTTAGAAACAACCTCAGATAATAATAACACACCCACTTGCTTATTAAATCACATAAACAAGATGTTACCAGGAAAAAGACATAAGAACTATTTCCTAAATAACACAGATAATCTCAACACAAAGTCTGAAATAAACTGCTTCTCATTTATTTAATCTATGATTTACAAGTTTGAGCACAAAGTCTCAAAAGTTGCTTCAATTTCAACAGAGTGTTTGCTATTAAATTTTCCAAGCCCCTTTACAAATGAGGTCTCCACTATTTATAGGGAGAAAATCCTCAAAAACAGAAAATAATAAAATATATAAAATATCTTGTTCAAAGATGACTCATCTTTGACTTTTGGATATTTTTCTAAAATATTTACATGTAATTACATATTACAAAATTGCATGTAAAAATTTCCCAAGACAATTACAAAGTGCATTTTGAATAAAACACGGAAGAACAACTTCAATCTTTATTTTTAGTCTTCTTCATGGTCTTCGACTTCTTCAGAGAAACTTCAGTGATCTGGAAGCACTTTTGTTGAAAAGACGTCGATGAAGAGGGATCCTTCACAGAAACTGCAGCAGGAATCATGATTATGCAATCAGGAGAAGAAAGTAGCGATCTGGGAGAACTGCACATTTGCTAGTCATGATCAGGGAAATGCGCTTGAAAGGGATGAGACGTGAGCAGGTCCAAAAGCAAAAAAAGGAGAGCGGGCATGGAAAATGAAAATTTTCCAAAGATAACAAAAATGAGGGAAAGGTATGCAATGGCGGGGAAATTCCCCACCTTTGCATAAAAATATGCAATGGTGGGGAAATTCCCCACCTTTGCATAAAAATATGCAATGGCGGGAAAATTCCCCACCTTTGCATAAAAATATGCAATGGCGGGGAAATTCCCCACCTTTGCATAAAAATATGCAATGGCGGGGAAATTCCCCACCTTTGCATAAAAATATGCAATGGTGGGAAAATTCCCACCTTTGCATAAAAATATGCAATGGTGGGAAAATTTACCACCTTTGCAGGAAAATAGAAGGATAAAAAAACTAACTCTGAAAAAGCCAAAAATTGGTCTCCTACTCGCATCGAGACCGTAACAACTTTCACCTTTTTGGGAAAAATGTAATGAAAAGACGTCATGAACTTAGAAACATGTTAGTTGAGCAGGCACGAGAATGAGAAAAACCTATCTCAAAAATGGGCTTAGAGAGACGAAAGACGAAACGAACAAGTTTCGTAGGGGTTGTTCTAAAAATAAGCGCAGCTGATTTTGGGAACAACAAAATGTAGACAAAATTTTTTAGAAGTGGTGTTAGAATAAATTAGTAATTAAGAATTAGTGTCAGATAATGTCAAAATTAATGATGACAGAGGAAGGGGTTAATTTTAGACGTATACATTTTCCCCCTCTTTGAAATGGCATTGTGACTGAAATAAGTAATGTCATTTTAAAGAAGAAAATGGTTACATGAATTAGTTAGTATGGACAGGTGATGACCCCTTGAGGGGTCATGTAGAGAGGAATGAGATAGATGGCCACTCAAAATAAAATGAGGGGTGGGATATGCAGAGTGTTGACCAAATTTGACCCTAGGTCAAATTAGGTCAATCCCATATATATTTAAACTTTCCATAGGGTCCTTGTATGTCATAAAATGGTCATCAAGGTCATAAATAATGTCAAGTCATAGTTAAAGATCATAAAACATGTTCTAACCTTGTCATCTTGTCTTAATATATTTTTATGTCACCTTTTGGTCACTCAAAGGGAGTTGTACATAATTTTAATGAAAGGAAAAATGTTCAATATGTACTCTAACATCCCGTATATCATAAATGGTCAGAGAAATTATTTTGAAATTGATAAATTGTAGGTTCAATGTCTATCCAAGAAGATCAACTAAAAAGAGGGAAATTTTAGTTAGTTATATGGACTGCATAACTTAGCTAACACATGGTAAGGCTCCAAAGAAGTATCTTGAGATCCACACAATTTCATTCCAAGCTTAGGTGGTTCAAACAAGTCCAAAAATGGAAAAAACTAACCTCTCTCTCTCATCACTATCTTGGACAAGTCTAAATAGGTCAATAGTTTTTAGTTGGTGTGGACAAGAGGAGGAGAGTTGAGATAAGTGCACATGGTGGTTGTTAGTAGTATTTGTGTACTTCCATTCCAGGTCCTTACTCTATGAAAAATCTTTGATATTTTTGATTCCTTCAAATTGCTTGCATAACTATAACACCTCAATTTTTCTCATCTTTTACATCAGTTTGTGTGAGACAATTGGTGTATACAGGTTGACAGAACATGTTCATCTTTTTCATATTATTTATAACCTAGTGTGGCACATGTGATCATGGAAGGATATCAAAAACATCTCATTGTGCTAGCAATGAACACCATTGAAGTCTAAAAATAATGTTTGATAAGTGCAAGGTCTCATCTTTTTGTAAGTGGCTTCAAAGCAAGAGTAACATACTTGTGTTCAACTCTAGAGCATGGTGATTAGTTTCTCCATAGAAGGTTTTCCTCAAGAGGATCATTGATAAGAGGAAAAGGTATAAGACACATGATATAGTTAAGTAGCCTTAAAAGGGCCAATTATAGGCTCATCTGAAGAACAATCCAATTTCAACCTAAAGAAAGGAAACATAGTGGTGTTTGAAGGTTTTGGACCTAACTAAGATATCAAACAAAGTCCATGAACCTAGTGAAAGGTTATTAGGGTGTTGATGAAGTTCTAACCTAGAAAATAGTTCTAAATCTAATAACACCTATAGGCAACCTGAAATAGTGGTGCAAAGCCAATACCATAGAGGTCTGAGTAGTGATGAAAGAGTTTTTGAGGTGTTTGAAATCTAATTGAGACTGTCAGGCAAGTCTAAGAGCATAGAGTATCACAATGATAGTGGTAATGTCACTACATATAGTCAGACTTAGATCCATGTTCATAGAGTTAAGAATGTTGAAAATGAGACAACTTACCTTAACATACCCAAAAAAGGAACCCTGCCTCACATAGTGTCATCTGTTGGTGGAAGTTGATGATGCATATGCAAGTCTAATGGCTCTTTCCTTACATCTTAGGCCTCATAATAACATGCCAACACAAGAGGAGGGTATTTGGTTGAGAAAAAAGGATGGTAAAGTGGGATTTAAATTAATTTAGGATTTTTATGGAAACACTCTGATAACATATTACTTATATGTATATTAACTTACAAGAACTTCTTGATTTCTTTGATAACACCTATAGTTTGGACTCTCATACTACAAACTAGCCTAGCCCAATGAAACATGTAGGTTTGGTGGTTGACAGAGCTATAAGATGGAAGGAAGACATAAGAAACCATTTTAATAAGGATAATACCATATTTATAAGAGAATATAATAGGTAAGGAGGTAGAGAGGGTTTATAAAACTAAGTTTTCAAACCTCAGACTTAGTTAACCTAAAATTCTGCACTTGCAGACATACCTAGAAGCTAGTCTAGACAATTTGAAGTATTGGGAGTTATAGAGAGGGTATCTAACCTTGATTTTTTTTTAAAATTATAGTAATGAGTTGGATTAAACCCCCATAGTCTCTTTTTTACTGTAAAAATAGGGGAGGTTCCCTCTATTTTATCTCAGACTAGAGGCACTCCCTGAGTAACACAACCTGTAGACTTGATGTTTAAATGTTGAAAAGATGAATAAAGAGTCTTGGAATAAATGTATAATGATGTGAAAGGTTTATATAAAGATTATAAAATGTTTAAGGGTGTTTAAATCCATTATAATCCATCAAAAGTGGTCATACACACAGTCTTATAGATTAAGCCTAAAACTAGACCTATACCCTCAAGGTGCCTAACTTGATTCACATGACCATATGATGTTTCCAATCCATGTGAGAACTTGAAAAGGAGAGTTTATGGTTGATTGGAAAAATCAATATATAGAGAGCATCAAAATATTGGTCATTTTGACCCAATTTTCTCTTAGAGGTACTCAAAATGCATTGCAAGAGCTTGAGATCCAACTTCATTTGCTTATATATGTATGAATGGTGTTCATGGTGCCTAAATCAGTTAGGGATAGTTTAGGGGGTTCCTTAACTTGATTTTAGTAGAATTTATTTGAAGGTTACACATCTAGATTTTATGAATCATCACTAAGAAGCTAACCCTCCTAAAGCCTTTTGGTCACAATGGAAGAATGAGACAAAGATTTTAGAATGGTAACAACTTTCATGTTAAAGCACCAATTTGGGCATTTAAGTTTTAGTTATAAATATATTGAAGATAATTTATAGTTATTAGTGATCATGAGGTAGTGAGTTGGCCAATATGCATGTTGTTACTAAAAATATCTCAAAAATCATGGGAAACTAGAAAGGAAAGTTCTAGAAAATAATGATTAGGGAAAGCCAAAAAAATTTCATGCCTTGAATTAAGGGAGATTTTTATTGAAGATAAAACAATAGGACAAAAACCAAGCATCATAGGGGAATTTTCATTTGAAATAAAGGATTTGATGAATAGAAGAGGGTGGATAGAGGTTGACATTAGAGGGATCAAGGAAGGAAGGATAGTCTCAAAAAGAAGCAAAGCTTTAAGCCTATAAGTAGAAAGAAGAAATAAAAATGGGGGCCATAGATTATAAAAGGGCCACAAAGAGATAAAATAGAGATGCCTCATAGAAGAGTTTCAAGGTCTATAATAGAGTGTTATCATAAATCCAGATATGCCTAGACACATAGATAATAAAGTAGCTATTAGAGAGTTACTATGAATGTAGATGTCACAAAAGCTATTTCTTTCAATATGAATGATTTTTTTTCCATTATGTGACTCTAGCTGCATGGAAAAGGACATCCTTTTATTTGGAACCCATAACATGAACTACATCCAGTGGTATCAAAATAAGGTATGAATTATGCTAAAAATTGTTTTCCACATTGTTATGGGTAGAAAAAAATAGAGATCATACTCCAACAGATAAAAGGTGTTGTGTATAAGGTGTCAAGAGATACTTTGTAGCTAAAGTTAGTTGGTTGTAGGTTTTATAAATTACTACAAGTGAAGAAGAGTCATGTGATAAGTTTTAAGACTCCTTTTTGAGTTAGCTGCAAGTGAAAAATAATCTTGCATTTTTTGTAGCTAAGAGGAAGTCCTACAAGGAGAGATAATTGTGCAAATTTTTAAGAGACTCTTATTTGAGTCTAGTTAATATGTGAAAGAAAAACCTACTTATATCAGATTAAAGTTGTGAGATAAAATAATGCATGTGAAAGAGGATAATTTTATTACAAGTGTGTCAGAAGTCCTATATTTGTGAAGAAAATTGTAGAAGAAAGGCTCTTGTTTGAGTCAAACATAGGTTGTGAAAGACAAGCATGCTTAAATAAATTATAGGTTGTGAAAGAGAAGCTTTTTTTTAAAGAATAAATGGCACATTAAAAAGGAAGATAACTAAGAGTAGAAGAGCCAGTAGAGATTTTGAAATAATTCCATCCAATACTAGAAATGATGGAGACTTCATAAAGTGGAGAAGTTATTGCAACTACGAGTGAAGAGAATGAAAAAGAAATGACAATGGGGATGTTATCCCTAAAATAATTGTTAGATGCTTTAGAGAGAGACAAATTAAAAAAAAATTCTAACAAAAATAAGAGACCAACAGAGGTCAATATGAAAGAAAGAGGTAGGTCCACTTGCAATGTTGATTTGTTTTATGGTAAAGAGATCCAAAAAAAGACCATGAATAGTTGAATTCGAGTATCTACTTGGTGAGGAGATTATACTATATCCCATGAGGTTAGATATTTCATGTAAGAAGTTATGTGATTATGCATTTTTGTATTGGATAGATCTCCAAACGTAGATATAAGATAAAGGAAAGAAGAAGGTGAGCAGTTTAGAATAGATGGTTTACAAATTGATGGGTTATGTTTTGCACCCAAAAATGCAAAAAGAGTGGTATAAGAAGATATAAGTATTGAGACTTGAGAGAGAGAATAATAATATTGACTTAAGAGGCAAGATATAAGTTTCCAGGGTGAGGAACTCAAAGATACAAGTTAAGAGAAAAGGATTGCCTTAAAAGGCAATGGGAAAGTGAGGTTTCCATGTTAGAAGCGCAAATCTATTTTCAAGAAAAATAAAGAGAAATGAATTTTTAAGCAACCCATAATGAAAAAAATATTCATGAAAGAGGATGTGGAGGTGATAATTTGTTCACGAAAAGAAGGAGAACCATTATTTGATGATGGGAAAGAAATTATGGAATCCCATAAGTGGAAAGGGACTGAATTAACATTGAAGGATAAAGGGAATGGAATTTATATTTCTCTTTTATAGTGAGGAAATGCCAAAGACAACAAAGAAGAGTTCCAAATTTCCAAAAAGGAAATAATAGAGGTTGCTAAAGTGCACATTAATGCACATGAGGTGAGTGTGGTTGAAGACCATGCATATGAAGAGGAAGAAAACAAAGTGAAGAATGATGTATAAACAACCATGGAGATTGTTGATAATGGACCTTTAGGAGTCCATATTTTGAGTGAAATCTGTAAGGAAAATGTGAGTAATAGAGAAAAGTTGGATAGAGTGTATTTGAGCATGAAAAATAACTGGAAAAAGTGTTTGTGGGAGCTACTAACAAGAAATATTTGATTCAACGTTATCGTATGCATAAGTGTCTTCATGAAGAATAAGAACAAGAGAGATTTCAATTATAGTAATTTTATGTGGTTGAGAAGAAACTCACAAGAGAGATGATAAAATATTGGATAATGAATAATGTCACTCACTTGGCATAGAAGTAAAGAAGGAGGAGAAATAGGGAGAACGAAATCATCATAGTGTTGATGCAAAGAAGATGAGATATGGAAAAAATGAGGACCTATCACAAGGGCATCTGAGTAGAAACAGTTACATCCAGTTACCAAATACTACAATGCTTTTTCAAAATGGAAAAAAGTTTAACAAATAAATGAAACACAAAAAAACCAAATTAAATTAAATACATTTAAGTGAAATTCAACAAATTTATTATCAATTCAATTAATTGATAGAACACTTAATAATTTTAGGAAATATTCAAAGAAAAAGAAAAAATCCTAACTTTTTATTATTATGAAAAAATTGCAAGATTTTAGAAAAAGGTTAAAACTTTTGAAAAAAATAAGAATAAACTCACCAATTTTTGTGAGAAAAATAATAAAATTAAGAAAAAATACAAAATTTAGTTTTTTAAATAAAGCTGAAAATATCCAAATTTGAATTGATTGTTAAAAATAGTTAAAATTCAAAAAATCCAAAAATAAAAACTAAAAGAACAATGTTTTTACAAATTATAATGTCCTAAATATTTTAAATTCTATGTACTTTCATATTTAGATTTTTTAAATATAGAATGTAATTATTTTTAGTATTTTGTTATGTTAATCATTATTTTTTTCATTTTATAATATTTTAAACATTTTAAACTTTATGCATATTTATATTTATCTTTTTTTAATATAAAATATAAACATTTTTAATATTTTGCTCTGTTAATCATTTTTATAAATTATATTTTAAAACTATTTATGTTACTATTAAATAATATATTTTTAATAATTATACAATGCATTTCTCACAGGAAAAAAATACTTAGTCACGAAATATGTAAAAATAGGGTCTATGTCAAAGTTTATTGCAAGCAATGGACCTTTAGAAAATGGAGGTAGGTTTTGTTTTATAACGCCATAAAATAATGCCATGAAATTTGAATTGTTCATAGAGATCTCAAGTGTAACAATCTATTTCTTGATGAATATATTAATATAAAGATCTTTGGTTATGAGCTTTGTGCTTTGGTGTCAAATGATCCAAAAAAATATGATGTAGAAGACAAAGTGATGAACACCTGAATACATGACCCTTGAGCTTTTTTATGCTAAGAGAAGGCTATGAGAGGGATAAAGTCAAAGTTCACTTAGATTGCCACACTTATAAAGAAGAAAGTGGATGCAACTAGAAGATAAGACAAATGCACTATTTTATTTAACATGTTTATCTATTGGCATTTTTAAATTGTTAGACTGAGAAATAAGATGTCAATACTTGATACCAATTACATTATAGATAAGTGTTTTTTAATAAAAATTGTTAACAAATATGTAAATTAATTATTGAAAAGGTTTAGATTTGACCTTATAGTAAGAGTTTCAAAATAATTCAGACCACCACAAAACATCAAAAATACATACACCTCATGCATACAAGAGCCCTCATACCCACAAATACTATATTCAAATAAAATCACATTAAAATATTGTTGCAAGATTTTCAGAAACCCTAACACACTTATGCTCAAAATCATAGAAAATACAATAAAAACACATGCCTAATAAAATGATAAAAAAATTAGATGTGATTGAAGTCCCCATAGTTCAAAACTTTGATGCTATACTTTCTTACAAACCCTATCATATCATTGAAAGAAACAAGAAACCTCCAAAATATAAGAGAAAATATACCCATAAACCCTAACAACATACTGAAATCACACAAGAGAATACACCTACAAACCCTATTAAATGCCAAAATCACATTAAAATGTTGCTTCAGGAAAAAAATTCATCAAATTACTTACATATAGAAGCCCAAAAAGGAAAATGAAAAAATTCTCTCTAACCCTTCTCACCTTGCGAATCCCTGCTATGCAATCTCCCTTCTTTCGCAAGCATCCAAACAAAAAAAACCAATCTCAAAGTGATAATTTCACCATACAAAAAACAAAACACAAATCATATGGTATACAAAACAAAAATCCTTACCTTCGACAACACTTTTATAGCAAGAAACACCAAGCCTTATCCCTTTGCCAAACACAACAAAGGATAACAAGCTTCCACAGACATCTAGATCATTATGACCTCATGCCATGTTACTTAATGAACCAAACCCTCATTCAATGTAAAATCTATAATTCACATAGCCCACATCACTTGGATGAATGTAGGAATAAATGGACCCCTATACAAACCATACCTCTATCTACCTCACAGCTAATTCCTGGCCTTGTTCCAAATGAAGCAACCCATAACATAAAAAATATAATCAATCAACATTTTCCAAATATTATTATTTTATCCATCCCATTATAAAACATATTATTTCACTTTGTAAAGCACTTAATAATTTTATTTCACAATAATCAATGAAGTATGATTGTCCAGTGGATCTAAGAATAATTCCAAGTTAGAGAAAAAGGGGTCTTATAGTCCCACCTCGAGGACTGTGACATGTTCCTTAATGAACCAACCCTATATTCAACGTAACATCTATAGTCCATGAAGCCCACATTGCCTAAACAAGTGTAGGAATAAATGGACCTCTGTATAAATCTATCCTCTGTCTACTGCATGGTTAATGCCTAACTTTGATCCAAGTGAAGCAACCCATAACATAAAAAATTTAGCCAATCAACTTCCATGAAATATTATTATTTTATCCACCCATTAAAAAACTTGTTATTTCACTTTGTAAAGCCTTTATTTTTTTTGTTACACAATAATCAATGAAATTTAATTATCCTATGGATCCAAGAATAATTCCAAGTTAATAGAAAATGGATCCCATAATCCTTCCCTCCAAAAATAGTAATCAATAAATGATTTAAATTTACTATTGATATATTTTATTAAAATTTCCTTAAGTCTTAAATTTTCAAATCAATAAAATATCTATAATATCTAACTATCTACATAATTAAAAACCTTAATAAATTAAATAAATGTCAGATATGTGTTTATATAAATGAGATAAAAAGGTTTCTAAAATATTTTTCAATGTAAAAATATAAATATATTAATTAATGTGTTTTTATTAGATAAGGTAAACCTAGGTTTTATAGGGACCTAGATCTACAAAAGTGAAATAAATAGTTTCAACCAGGCCTTACATGGGCAAATGAATTAAAAAAAAAGACTAAACAACAAAAATAAGATCAAACATAGAAAACATGTTAATTGGGGGTACCCTCCTAGGTATCCTCCATAGTAAAATTTTACTTTGGCATGAAGTTGGTCTTATCTTTCAAGGCTGTGGCTCTGTTCTAATTCTCAGGACCCTCAGCGTGTTCACTAGGAAGAATCATCCTCGGGCATTTCCTACCTTTCACATGGGGGAAGGGATGCTTAGGGGGACCCCAGGGGAGGATTTGGGATCCTTAGGGGATTTGAAAACTAGGGAAAGGGGAGGGGGTAGGGAAGACTGCACCAACACAGGGGTCATGGCCTCCACCACCTGATGAAGCTCATTCCAATCATGGATCGCTTTTGCTAAACTAAAACTTGTCTGTTGGACCTTTATTTTGAAATTTTGTAACACTACTTTGTTTTTCTCATGCTCCTCTATTATAATGGCCTTACCTTTATGATCATAGGTGGAAGGAGAGATGAGGGTGATGGGTTTAGGTTTAGAGATGAAAAACATTTTCAAGGGAAGGTCATCCAGAGGGGAATGAGGCAAGATGTTATGACAAGAAAGATTAGCGGTGGGGAGGGAGTTCGTAGAGGGATCCCCTTTCAGGGGGGCCTCCGGGGAGTCTTTCTCTTAGGAATATCCTTCAGGGGGACTTTTTGCCAAGCAAGGAATGGCCTTTTTCACTAGCAAAAAGATGAGGCCTTGATGCAAGATCGGGTTAGATACATTAACCTGATAGAGGAGAACTGTGTTTTTCAGGGATTTTAGGAGAAGATATGAAAGGTTGATCTTAAAACTAATGAAATGATTGAGCAACATGAAATGGTGTGAAAAGATCAAGGTGTACTTACCTTCTAGGGTCATGTACCTCATGACCTTTAAATAGACTTTGAGCCAATATTTGGGCAGGTCAGCACGAGGAAATCCCTTTTTCTCCATTTGCACAAATTCATTGGTTTGAAAAAATCATTGTAGTGACTTTGTTTCTTTGATTCAACCTTGTAGTTTTTTATGCTTATATAATCCACGCCCATGACTTCTCCTATAAACTCCTCATAAACATTAATGGAAATTCCCCTCATAAAAACCTTCCTTTTTAACATAACAACAATAAAATATCTTACCACTAGAGGATTATGCTTGGTGATATGTTCCATATACTCTATTATCCCACCTTTTTTGAACTTTTTCCACACCTTTTTATTTTCACAAACCTCTTTGCAGGATGTTGGCTCCATTCAGTCTCTATTGCCACCCATGTTGACAAGATTTTTAAGGTTGGAGGGAGCAGGTCGAGGGTTCTGGATGCTAGAAAAACAACTAGAGCTTGTGATATGAAGGATGCCTTCCAAAGCCTTCCAATCATAATTGTGTTCACTTGCCTTGAAATGAATGTAGGATTGAAATTCCATGATTAGGTCCTTCGAGGTGAAAAACTACATGTGTGAAGACATAATGGTTTTAAGCAACATGTGTACCTTCAACATGAATGATAGTAAGTGTCATAGAGAGGATATTGCCTTCATTATGATAATAATTAATGTGTTAATATCTTCCTTTTTCTATAATAATAATATTACTTATTTTATAATTATTTTTATTATAATATCATAAATTTCTCAATCTCTAAAATTTAACTAATATAAAATAATTTTAACATTGTACAGGTTCATTTATCTTTGTGCCATCAAGCTATATTACTTGACCTAGGATGATTAAACTAATCCTTGTAGCATTCATAGTGCACCATTGATTAAATGACATCCAAAATTTATTACTCTAAACACACCTACACCCATTAGAATAAATGGAGGTCACCATAGTTTTAACACATGCCATTTTAAGTTACAACATTTTTAGAGGCACAATAATTCCCATTAAAAAATTCATGTGTTAATAGTTCAAATAGCAGTTCAAGATTTTCTCATAAAGTGCATAATTTTTCTTAATATAAAGCTTTGAGTATTCCCTTGCACAAGGCTAAAAATAGCCTTGGAGCTCTTGAATGCGAAGCTTGAAGCTCTATTTATAATTTGAAATGTGTTTGTGAGAGATATTGATCAATCTCAAGATAATATGAAATAAAATAATTAAAAAAATTATTATTTTTTGTTTGTTTGTTTGTTTTTTATTTTTTTATTTCATCATATTTTTAATTTTAAAAAGTTTTATTTCTTCGATTTTGATTACAATATTTTATTAGGTTATTTTTTGTTAATTGATTGTTTTTTGGAAAAAAATTAATTTTTTTGGGACAAAAATTAAAATTTTTGGAAAAAAATTAATTTTTTTAATTCATCAATTTAAACAAATTTTTGAAAAAATATTCACCATTTTCTTTTAAAAATATTCATAAAATTAATAAATTTATTAAAATATATATTAATATTAATTTTATATTTTTATTTTAAAAAAAATATTATACATATAATCGATAATTTTAAATATAAAATATTCATATATATACATATACATACATATAAAAAATTCTCATTCCTTAAAAAAGTACTTTAAATTTAACATAAATAATAATAATATCTCCTTTAAAATAATTTGCTCAATCTAAAAGTGTTTAAATGTCTACTATAATAAGTCACTCCTAAAAATGCACAATAAATAATGACAAGCCAATGTAATTAGGTGATAGTGGTTGTATGTAAAGTGACTGAATATAATACAACTTTTATATTAAAGTGTATTGTCCCACCATATATATATATGAAAAAGAATTAAGGTCAAATTTATATAATAATCTTGTATTTTAAAAATCCCAATACTAGTCCAAGTGATTATTAGTTTTTATTGTCCTTTCTCATTGAGGTTAAGAAATTTGTATTTTCTTTAGTTTTATATCTCTTATTTTTTAGGTTTTATATTGATATGTAATTATTATATTTGTTTGTTTATTTTTTTATTTGTTTATTTTTTGTTTTGTTTTTGTTTTCTTAAATTTTTTTATATAAATTAGATGTATAGAATTTTTCTTGAGCTTAGTGTTAAAGATTAAGAGATATCTGTTCCACTAAATTTATTTAAGATACGATTTCAATCTCATCCCTTTTTATATTAACACATAATCATTATATTTCTTATTTTTATTTTTTTAAAATTTTGTATGAACAATAATTTTTCTTATTAAATTTCTGATTCTTCATATTTATTTAAAATCAATCTTTTTAAATATGGATAAATGTGAATTTAACTTTTAAATATAAAATTTAATCCATATTAGTGGATTTGCATTCCCCTTTGTTCATAACTTATAGTTTAGAAATTTAGTTTTATTTATGTAAGATTCATAAATAAGTTGGACTGGTCCATTATTATAAGGAAGGAATGATGATATAATAAACAATGTGGTTACTTTTTCCAAATAGTATAAATAATTTTTAATAAAATCAACATAAAATATTTTATAAAATATATGTTAGAAATTAAGTATAAGTATAATAAATAAATATATTTGTTGCTTATTAATGAATCTAACATTTAAATTTTTTAATAAGAAATTTATTGGAAAAGGAGTAGCCCTTAAAAATATGTCTATTCAATTTTTATTAAATTTTTATAATTTTTTATTTTAATTTTTATATAATAATTATGTGAAAACTGAAATATATTATTATTTTATAATTTAAAAATTGAGATATATTAATAAATTATAATTATTTGTAGGTTAAATTTAATGTTAAGATCAACAGCATTTAAATAAATATAACTATATGAATTTAAAATGTTCACCAGTTATCATTGTATAAGTGAAATAAAGTTCAAATTTTTACAAATTTAAAATGTTATTAACTTTTACATGTTAAAGGAGTCAAAATCTAATTATCAATCGAAAACAAAAGATATTCATTCATATTGGTAAATTTCACAATACTTTAAAATGTTTAAAAAAAATCAACTTACCATTTTTTATTTGAATAAAAGATGAGGTTTTTGATGGGACCCCACAACCTAAATAAACAATCAAAATAAATAACAAGAGATAACAACCAGTCAATAGTATAGAATAGATAATTAAATTATAGCTAATAACGAAGAACAAATATCAGAACTATCATTCTAAAAATAATCCTCTAATAAATAATAAACACTGGGCATTCACTAAAATTTAACCAAACTTCAACAATAAAACAACTAGGAACTTACTTTTTGTAAAAGAGAAATACAAAAAACTAACCAATGGCTAAAACTTATCGTTAATGAATGAAAAAAAATCATTTAACCAAAAACACTTTTTCAGGTTATAATGATTAATGTATGTATCATTTTTTCTTTGATCAATTATCATTTTATATTTTAAAATATGTTTTAAAAACTCTTAATCAATTTTTTTATTAATAAAATGATGGTGCCATAATGATGATGTTGATAAATTGGTGGAGTTCTACTTTAGAGTAATCCATTCATATTATTTCACTCATCTTTGCTTCGATAGTTATGATTAATAAAATCTATTAAAACTATTGTATCTTATATTTAATATTTTTAAGAAATTTTGTGTTTAATATTTAAAGATTTTGAAGATAAAGATTAAGACTTTATATTTATTATTAATTTTTTGAAATGCGATAATTTATTTATTTATAATTTTTTTTACTTTTTATTTTAACACATAATAATTATTATTACAATATTTATTAATGTTATGATAAGTATAAAATGGTTGACCTTTAATTTTTTTCTAAATAATAAGGAATGCAATAATAATTAGGGAGTAGTTTGATTAATCTTTTTTCAATAATGTATTTAAATATTATGTAGGTGACCATTGAAAACAAATTTGAGTGGTTACGCTTTCCTTAGTGGAAAGGAAGGAGTATGATTAATAACTTTGGAAGTGGATTTTTTTCCTTTATGTGGGAATTTGACTTTTTCATTGGTAGATTTAACTTTATGGAATATATTATGAAAATCTGTCATGTTATTAGGGAATTCTTTAGAAAGTGTGTCTTTAGAAGATAATTTATAATTTAATTTTTGTACTTGATAGGGAATATGTGCATCAACATGAGATGATTGGAATTTGTTATGTAGATTTTATTTATGTAACTTAATGTCTCCATTCATATTATGAGATACATGAAAAATATACAATTCTTTTTCTAACACTAGTGCCTTATAACAAAGAGATAAAAATGATTCATAAGTATGATAGAGTAGCTTCTCTTTTAATAGATGATTTACACACACACACACACACACACACACAATATTTCTAAATTAGTTTATATTGGTAAATTAATTTACATATAAAAATCTTAAATCTTAAAAGGTAATTATATACTTGCTCAAATTTTCCTTAATGTAGGTAAGGTTACCTTTCATAAGTGACCCTAAGTCCTTTATTTTAAATTTATTGTATAAAAAAAGCTTCTTATAAGTCTACACAGTTATTTAAGGATCTATTGGGAAAAAATGAAACCAATTAAGTGTACACCCACTAGACTCTTAAGAAATAATTACAATAACATGCAACTAATATTATAGCCATTCATGATTTCTAAAAAATATCTAAAAGTAAGGGTTTCCATTTCCATCAAATGTAAACATTTGGAAGTTAGGAGGTAAAGGTACATACAAAATTTTATGTACAATATGATTACCATAGACTAGATTGGAATCAACCCATGCGTGATATGATTTACTCTCTAAGGATAAGTCATGTACTTTATCTTGAAAATAACTTGCAACATGCATTAAGGATATGACTTCTTGGTAAGCTAATAAGTTCATTTAATGGTTTAATTTACTACTAATTTTAGTCATTGGAACACTCTTTCTAAAAGGAGAAGATGGAAGAATAGACTCTTCCTTATTAGTTGGCAAGGGAGAAGAGCTATGACGTGTAGCCTCAATATCCACTATTTATAAAAGAAAAGAAGCAACATTATTATTACTAGTAAGGATTGTAATTCAATGGAAAGAGAAACAAGAATTTATCCTGGACAACATCATCCTTCTTTATACATTTTTATGTGAGTATATTTTATACTTTTGTGGATGTGATAAAGTGCATTAGCAAGGTGGAAAGAGAACTTAGGTGTGCAAGGATAAGGTTCCCCATTTATGATGGTATGTGAAAATTTTAGAGAGAGTAGACATTCATTTTTAGAATTATCTTTTTGATTTAGATTATTAATCAAGGAAGAGGGTAAAGGAGGGTTGTCAGTGGAATTTATACATGTAATTGAAGAATAATTTAAAGATAAAACCAAACAGGAGTATATAATTATATTTGAAGATGGATTAAAGGATGAATCAAGAGGTGAGTTTTACTCCTCAAGGTCAAGTTGGCTAGTCATTTCTCTGTACTTATGTTCCCAAGATTCATCAAAATCAAATTATCTATTCATTGTTAATGTTAGGGCGAATACCTACAACAATCAATATGCTCTGATACCAACTGTTAGGTGACCCCTTATCCAACGGAAGCACAATTGATTACTTTCTTATAAGCAATTAAACACGGAATTATACCAGAATGATAAAGTAACTAGAAACTTGAGACAACAAAGAATTTGAGAGACAATACACACTCTTGTATTAAATATTACTAGAAGAAAATACAATAAGGAAGATGCCACTTCTTCCTCCACCTCAAAGGCTTGCCACACATCAAGACCTTCTTCCCTCTCTCTCTTGCTCAACACAACAACTCTATAACCTGAGTTATTATCCCTCCTTGAATGCTTCAGCTGATCTCCTTGACCTTACACCTGTAGATCTCCTTGATCTTGCTTGCTTCAATGCTTTTACTTGCCTTCTTGATTATTACAATACATGCCTTATGGGTCTTTAAATAGGATCCCATGCTTACAAAAATAGAACTCTAGTTACAATAATTAGACACGCAGCTCGTGACTATAATTAGTCATTTGACATGCAAACACTCGCTTCACTTAACTGACTATTTGTTAACCGCAGTTCTGGAAATACACAGGCGACCGACGCCGGTCCCTGCTTGTCTAGTGCTGCCGACGTCGATCGACTATCTGCCGTCGCCGGTCTCCTTCTCCACTGCATCTGACCGATGTCGGTCATGCTGCCGACACTGGTGCTTCTAGTTCTTTAGCATCCTCTTCTTTGTGTCTGCAAATAGTTGAAGCTTTTAGCTCCACACCTTAACAATCTCCCACTTAGAGATAAATAGCTGCAACTTGTACCCGTACCTGTACACCATCTATTTTGTTCCTTAGGCTCTGTATCCCTCTTCAACGTCACTCTTGAAGACCAACCACCACGCAAACTTGTGATGCAATACCTGTATCTTATGCCAAAAGAATTTTGTTGCTCCCAAATTCTCCATGACATACTTTTGAACCAACTCTACCCTTAGCTCAGAAAACTCCCTGTATATGAAACCCTACAACAAGTAACACAATACAGTAATAGGATAATGTAGCTAATATTATCCAACTTGGTAAAGATAAAATACAATGGTCAAACCTCCATTGTTCTGCAGCCTACTCAAGACCATATACCATAGCCTTCTGTCTCATGTGTCCATTCACTCTCTTCTCTAAAATGGGAATCCATCCCTCTATCCAGTGCTTTCTTCCAGCTGACAACTCTACAACAAATCCCTGTTTGGTTCTCCAAGGACTCACACTCCTCATCCATGCCAAGCTCCCACTGTTTCTGGATTCTACTTGCATTGCTTCTTCCATCTTCCTAGTTCATGACTATCAGTAAGCAATATAAAGAAGGTGAACAATGAATATGAGGTTCACATACCTTTCCTAACATCTACATGGGTGTTTGAGACTTATTGATTCACCCAACATCCGTTTCAGTGACCGATCTTGGCCATCTCCCAATCTGCTCTCGACCGATGTCGATTCCCTGCACTGACCCTGACTGCTAACATCATTTCCCTGGCTGACGTCAGTGTCCCCCTGCTGACGTCGGTCCTTATGACCGACGTCAGACTTCTCCTGCTTGACCTACCGACCCTGCTGGTCTGCACATGACCGATGTCGGTATCTGGCTGACCGATGTCGGTCCCAAGTGACCGACATCAGTGTTTGTGTGTTCCTGTAAGTGATGAAATTTTCATCCGCGAGCTCTTCTTGGATCAAACCTCTGTCCATACTGCCCTGCTTAGATTTATTCAGCCCCTGTGACTGATCTCTGTCCTTCATCTCCTCCATAAACACCAAGGCTTCTTTGTTCTTGTCAAAAGCATCAAATTTCCTCTTTCTGCAATGAACTCTATCTATGCTTTCCAAATTTGAACACATACCTTTTGAATCAAGAACTTCCATTCCCTTCTTATTCATGTGACCAAGCCTATTAGGCCACATCTTCGAATCTACACCAGAAGTAGAATCAGTAATACAAGTAGACAGATAAAGAGTATCTACTTTCTTACCTCTTGCTAGAACAAGTGCTCCCTTGGTAACCTTCCAAGAATCCACTGTGAGGGTTATTGTGCATCCCTCATCTCCCAACCTTCCTACAGAAATCAGACTCTGCTTTAGAATTGGAACATGTATGACTTCTTTCAACACCCATGTGTTGTCAATCTGCAATCTCAGCTGCACTTTCCCTTTGCCAACTATCTGACAAGGCGTACCATCCCCTAAATAGAGCACTCCAAAGTCTCCCTGTTCATACTCATAAAACAAATCTCTGTTTGGAGATGCATGAAAAGATGAACCAGAATCTAAAATCCATAATCCTACCTGACTATCCAAAGAAAGTATGAGAGTGTCCCGCATCACAATATTTGCATCCTTTGCTTCTTCAATACCTGCATGTTGATTCTCTTTATCTCTCAACCAACACTCCTTCTTTGTATGTCCTTTCTTTCCATAAAACCAGCAGGTAATACCTTTGGACTCGAATCTCCTTCCCGACCTTGATTTCCCTTGCTCAACCTTCTCCCTTTGCCTTCCCCTACTTTTTGCACTTAGAGCATTCCCTGATGATTCACCTGTGCTTCTCCTGCGTATTTCCTCATTCAAGATCACACTCACAACATCATCAACTTTTAAGATTTTAGAAGCAGATGCAGAATTACTTACTGCCATAACCAAATCATCCCAACTTTCAGGCAAAGAACATAAAATCAAGAGAGCCTTTACCTCATCATCAAAAACAATATTGACTGAGGCTAGTTGGTTTACCAAACCATGGAAATCATTGAGATGAGTATGTACCGATCCACCTTCCTGCATTTGCAAAGTAAATAGCTGCTTCATAAGATATACCTTATTAGAAGCTGAGGGCTTTTCGTATAAATTCACCAAGGACTTTATCAACTCTTCCATTGTCTTACACTGTGATAAGCTGGAAATCACAGATGATGCAAGGCTCAACCTTATGGAACCAAGAGCCTTTCGATCAAGAACATTCCATTCTTCATCCTTCATATCTGTGGGCTTGCATGCAACCCCACCCAACAATAAGTACAGATCCTTCTGATACAGATAGTCCTCAATCTGCATCCTCCAATGTTGATAATTATTGCCATTAAACTTCTCCATTCGTAGCCTACTTTCTTCTACCATTGTTGAACTCCCACTCAATCATAAAACCCTGTGAATGACCTGTAATAAAAAAACAATACCTTGCTTCCTGCAAATCGTAGCTCTGATACCACTTGTCAGGGAGAATACCTACAATAATCAATATGCTCTGATACCAACTGTTAGGTGACCCCTTATCCAATGGAAGCACAATTGATTACTTTCTTATAAGCAATTAAACACGAAATTATACTAGAATGATAAAGTAACTAGAAACTTGAGATAGCAAAGAATTTGAGATACAATACACACTCTTGTATTAAATATTACTAGAAGAAAATACAATAAGGAAGATGCCACTTCTTCCTCCACCTCAAAGGCTTGCCACACCTCAAGACCTTCTTCCCTCTCTCTCTTGCTCAACACAACAACTCTATAACCTGAGTTATTATCCCTCCTTGAATGCTTCAGCTGATCTCCTTGACCTTACACCTGTAGATCTCCTTGACCTTGCTTGCTTCAATGCTTTTACTTGCCTTCTTGATTATTACAATACATGCCTTATGGGTCTTTAAATAGGATCCCATGCTTACAAAAATAGAACTCTAGTTACAATAATTAGACATGCAACTCGTGACTATAATTAGTCATTTGACATGCAAACACTCGCTTCACTTAACTGACTGTTCGTCAACAGCAGTTCTGGAAATACACAGGCGACCGACGCTGGTCCCTGCTTGTCTGGTGCTGCCGACGTTAGCCAACTATCTGCCGTCGCCAGTCTCCTTCTCCACTGCATCTGATCGACGTCGGTCATGCTGCCGACGCCGGTGCTTGTAGTTCTTCAGCATCCTCTTCTTTGTGTCTGTAAATAGTTGAAGCTTTTAGCTCCACACCTTAACAGTTAAATCATCAAAATTATAATAATCTATATATGCTTCTTCTATAAATTTTTATTTTTGACAGTTTGTCCATTCATTATCATAAGCAAAATTCATAGTATGAGTAGAGAATAACTTGTCTAAACAATTAAAATAATTAGCCGATGTACTTTAACTATTCATGATATATACAATGAGTTTAAATACAATAAATGCGATAAATAAAAGGCTTGTTTCTATCAAGTAATATTATATGTAAAAAAGAGATAATGATTATGAATCTAATACAAGTAAAAATCAAGGTACAAAGGGTGAACTAGGTAAGGGCTTGAAGGATTATGTGGGATCTAAATTATACTTGTTTGTTCGTAGATTAGTGTTGGGCTAATATTTTAGAGCATTAACTACATAGGAAAACCATGCCTATAGCCCACTATTTTATCTTCGAGTTTATGGTGAGAGTAATTATCATGGGTGATACACTCCTCTCAAGTGCACCACGTTGGATGAAAAAGTGTCAGGGGGACAAATACTAGATTTCATTCAATAGTGTTGGGATAAATTCTATCTCCGATTAGCAGGTGGAACTACCTTTATTGAAAACAAAAGGGACACAAGAAATAAAGTTATTTACAACAAAAATATTTTATATGGGGGTTGTAATTTTAAATCTAGATAATACAAAAAGGTGACAGAAGGGAAATTTAAGGAAATGATGGTGAAGGAAATAAATGTATGCAAGGAAAATAGGAGGAAAAAGGATGATTATAGGTAGACAAACACAAAAACTCACTAAAATAATCCAAAAGTGAGTATTTTAGCATAGGAAACCTTTATCATAAAAATGAGACGGGAAAGACACATTATAAACATAAGAACATGATACATACACAAAGGTTATTGAATAACACTAAAAAAATAGATAAACAACAACCTCATATTCCCTAATAAAAAAAATAAAAATTCTATTTTTAATCCTGCTAAGGTTTCATAATAATGGAAATTCCTAATGTAGATTCAAAAGGAATTATACAATGAAATTTTCACATGTATTGACTATCTAAAAATGAACTTAGAAATATTTGAAAGAATAAGAATTGAATACACATACATTATCTATTCATAAATATTTTTGGTACAAAATCCACAAAAAACTCTCTTTGTATTGATTCTTCTACGAGTTAAAAATAGAATCTCTTCTCTTTGTTCTTGCCCAAAATTTATTAATTGTCAAAAATCACTTAAAATGACTTAAGAACTTACATTTATAAGTTAAAATTGATTGTTATACTACATAACCACCTTTTTTGAAGTTTAGACTCCCTTTAAAAGCATGTTGACCAAAAAACATAACTTAAAAGTTACAAAAGTACGTTGGCAATTTCACATGACTTGAAAAAATGACTTGACAATTTTTCATAGCTTGAAATTTGAAAAAAGTACCTAAAAATTTTACGCAACTTATAATATATATAAATTCTATTACAAAAATATGCAACTTGAGATTGTGAAAATTACTTTGATAATTTATAGGTATTAGAATTAGCAAATTTTCACTACTATCTATTAATTTGCATTGTCAAGCATGATTTAGACTTATTATTATTCTTCATCATGCTATATATTTTTACTATAATATTTAAACCTCTTCATGATTTCTTTGACTTTATTTTCATCGGGACCTTCTAAATGAATGAAAACAATTTCTATATGTAACAACACTATTGAGTTAGACATAGAAATACATGAATTTTTTTTAAATAAATCACATATATACAAGTAGAATACATCCTGAGAGTCTAACAGAGATCACATATATACTCGAGTGATAACAATAAGTACACATTACATCTTATATCACAAAACTCTAATGTCATGACAATGCTTCATAAAATGGATATAGAAAGTAATGCAACAACTCAACCATGGCTGATATAACTCTGGAATCACTAATGTCAATATATAATAATAAGTAATTATATTTATTCATGACAATACTCAATAGTAATATTCAATCTAATACAATGTACATAATTTAGATACCTAGGTCCTCGGAGCATGAGTTCCCTAGATTCTTTAGTATCTGTGGTAATCTTAAGTGTCATCTCAATAGTAGTATTGATGTGGGGAGGGAGACAATCATCCAAGTGATTTTACACACTAATATGGACAAATTATCCCCTACACTAATCCTATCAAGGAATGGCCCTCCCTTCATGGATGGGTAGATAGTGATGACATGGAAATCCAGAGAGATTAGCGAGTACTCGTGTGTTGTATGATTCTAAAATAAACATGCAGTGTATCATAAAAAACCGTTCTATTACAAGATATCACACTAACATATAATTGAAGTCATAAATGACAGTATGCATTTCATACCATAAATACCAAATAACAATCATAAAGTATTATTTTAACTATGAATATCTTCCACGGTGACTTGTAAAATCAACTCTATTAACAAATTCATAAATTTCCACATAATTATAAATCTAAAATAAATATGCCCATTGTTGACTTCCGATATCTGAATAGTCTTATGCCAAAACATATATAGCTAATATTCATATATATAAATATATAACATATATGTAAGTAGGTTCATATATGTTGGGTACTTTGGTAATAAGAATAATATTATACAGATTAAATATTCAACCATAGTATTAATAATAAGTGATTTCATAAATGAGCAATTTGTGACTTGATACCGTCATTTATAATTAAATCATTCATATGGTATTAAGTATTCCATTTTAGCATTAATAATATTAATAATTAAAGTAATACATGACAGTATGAATTCCATATCGTAAATACCAAATAACCATCATAAGGTATTATTTTAATTGTAAGTGTCTTCCACGGTGACTTGCAAAATCAATTCTATTAACAAATTCATAAATTTTTACATAATTATAAATATATGATAAATATACTCATTACTAACTTTTTATATTTAAATAGTCTAATGCCAAACATATATAGCTAATATTCATATATATAAATATATAACCTATTTGCAAGTAGGTTCATATATTCTAGGCACTTTGGTAATAAGAATAATATTATCCAGATTAAATATTCAACAATAGTATTAATAATCAGTGACTTCATAAATGAGAAATTTGTGACTTCATACCATCATTTATAATTAAATCATTCATACGGTATTGAGTATTCTATTTTAGTATTAATAATATTAATAATTGAAGTCACAAATAATTATGAATTTCATACTGTAAATACAAAATAACCATCATATAGTTTTATTTTAACTATGAGTATCTTCCATGGCAACTTGCAAAATCCACTCTATTAACAAATTCATAAATTCTGACATAATTAATTTTCCACAATAATTAATTAATTCCTTAGCCACATAAAATCATTGCATAGTTTATCTACTCAACAAAGATATTTTCAAGAAGCTGGATTACATAATAATTAAATAAATTTCCTACATATATGCTATGAAATTCATACTCATAGTGGAGTGAGACAGAGTTCACTAGACTACTGGCATTAAAATGTTAAATGAAGGCGGTCCTATCAAGTGGTGTGTATGAACTTGATTGATCTATACCATTATATATATTATCTATAAAACTTTGGGACAAAGTATATTTAGTTAGACATTATCATTTCATGAGTGTGGTTCACATGTTAGTATGATATCTTTCAAAAGAATAGATTTTTATGATACACTACATGTTTAGTTTAGAATCATATAGCACACAGGTACTTTCTAGTCTCTCTAGATTCCCATGACATCACTATCTATCCATTTGTGAAGGGAGGTCCATTCCCTGATGGGATTAGTGTGGGGTATATTTGGTCCATGGTTGGTTTATAAAAGTGCTCCGATGATTCTCTCCCTCCCCACAATAGTACTACTATTGAGATGACACTTGAGATTGCCACAGATACTAGAGTGTATAGGAAACTCATGCTCTATGGAGCCATGTATCTAAATTATGTACATCATATTAGATTGAATATTACTATTGAGTATTGTAATGAAGAGTTATAATTACTTATTATTATATATTGACAGTGGTAATTGCAAAGTTGTATCATCTATGGTTGAGTTGTTGCATTACTTTCTATATCCATTTTATGAAGCATTATCTTGACATTAAAGTTTTGCGATATAAGATATAATGTGTACTTATTATTATCACTTGAGTATATATGTGATCCCTGTTAGACACTCAGGATGCAGTATAATTTTATATATGTGATTTATTTTTAAAAAAATCATGTATTTCTATGTCTAACCTAGTAGGGTTGTTACACTACATCATAGTGGAGATCGATCATTTGGTGCCAATTTGGTTGGAGTCTCTTCAAAATTTCATTAAAATTATCAAGGATATTTAGATATCTGATGAATTTCAAGATTGACTCATAATTGAATTCATTTTTTTGATTCATATATTTTTCCATCAATTATTTTAAATCATCTATAATTATTTATTCTATAATCACTTTGTTGTTTTCATCCACAAATGAACACTAAATTTTCTCAGTTTCTCCTTGCATCTCAATTATTGAATTAGCTTCTAATGACTAGGATTCTCTGAATTTATTTACACATCCTTTAATGATGCATGTTTAAAATTTGGTGGCACCTAGAAATTCTATGAGATTTGCAATATATTCCTATTTTATAATTCTTTCTATGATGAGACCATCGAGATCAATTTATGGAAGGATTCTAATTTTGGTATCATTTTTTTCTATTTACCTATTTTAATTGCATTTTTATCTTTAGTTTCTTTTGCAATATCATATTTAGACTAGATGTTAGCATAAATAGTCATGGTTGTGTTGACTTGCTGGATTAAATTCTTAAACCATTCTTTAGTTTCTCTCCCCATGTGCTCAATTTATTTAGTTGCATCTAGTGTCTTAGAATATGAAATTTGATGAACAATATAATAAGAAGAAGATTGCATTGGATTCACCAACTTCTAAACAACTGATGTTAGTATTTCATTTTTTTACTTTTATTATTATTTTTTGGCTTTGTATTTATCCATCTTTTTGAACAAAGTCCCAATTATAGACTACATATTTTCCTTAATTCCTTTGGTAGCTTTACCAAACTGCACTTTAGATATCTGATAGTTAGTTGAACTAATGTTATATTTATCTTTTTTAGTAGGAGGAAATGCTACATCAGCATATCTTTCTCTTTTTTTCATCTATAATTATTCTATAAACCATTTTAGGTTTCTTTACTACATGTTGATTAGGAACATGTAGAGCACTAAGATTAATTTCTCGCAGTTATACTACTTTATTTCTCTTTTTTACCATTTCATTCAACTAATCAGAAACCTCTGTGCTAGGTTATTTTCATATAAATGCATGTTCTAGTTGATTTTAAGTATATGGATGATGGGTGTCATCAATCTCCTTCATTCTATATAGTCAATCTAGTGTTGGTGTCCAAAGGCTGTATGTAATAGGAGAAAGCAATATTTGGCAAATAGTTCCTTCTATCACACTCCACACTTATAAAAATTAAAAATCACACTTGTAAAAATCAAAACACGCATGCATAAAATTAAAGCACACTTAGATAAAATTAAAACACACTTACAAAAATTGAATTACTGAATTTAAATTAAATGACAAACACACAAAATACTTGGAGGTTTACAATAAGACATAAAAAATAAATAATTAGAAAAATAAAGAAATAGAATAAGAATTTATAACAAAATAATAATTATAGAATACATAAATAAATAAAATACATAGATCCATCTTCCTTGGAATGAGTGACCAACTCATTTTTTGGAAGAGGATTTATTCAAAACACAGGTTTAAAATGGAATGTTCAAAATAATGGAAATAAAAGTGTATTGACTGATTATTCATCTAGGTGTGGAAGGTTGCATTTATAATTTCATTCTTCTAACCAACACTTTTTTTAGGAGTAACAAATGTGATACTCTATCCTATCTCAATCTCCATAAAATATGGAGAGAGATATTTATTCTAATAAAATATATTCTAAAATAATCTTGATTTCCACCAAATATGGAGAGAGTTATTATTTGGAATGAAATTACACAAACCTATATTTGAATATAATATATAATGGAAATTATATATATAGAAAGAATTTAAATGGTAAGCATACTTCACAATATTTGGAACATTAGAATATATTTAGAAATAATTTCCAAGTATGTCTGTAGCAGTTTTGTTGAAGTCTATAGCAATTTTATTGAAATCCATAGCAACCTACTAAAATCCATAACAACCTGCTAAAATCTATAAAAAACCTACTAAAATTCATAGCTGGTTGATGTAATCCATAACTAATCTAATATAATCTTTAACTAGTTTATAACTGGTCTAATGTAATCTATAGCTAGTCCATAACAAGCTTGTTATAATCTATAGCTGCAATAGCAATCCTGTTGTAATTTGTAACCACTGTAGCAAGCTTGTTGTAATCTGTAGCTACTTTAGCAAGATTGTAGGAGTTTGTAACTTGACCAAAATACTAGATCCTTGTAATATAATACTTTGACACTACTCCAACAATATTCTTAGATGATTACTCTTCATACTTTGAGTTATTCTTAGCTTAGTATGAACTGTATATGAATTCATTGACATCTTTTTCTTAATAATCATTAGTAATAGATAAAAAATAGATAACAAGTAATTATAAAGACATAACCATGATATATACTTACTATTTTATTCTAAATAAACTATAAGTTCAGAAACTACATTTAGATCCACTTCTTATGCAAGAAAAAATATGTTATTTTGTGGATATAATGAGCCATTTTATGGGCTAATCAATGGAAGAGGGGTGGAGTTACTAGAACATGAGGATATATGTGTTGAACATCACCTTGACCTTATTTATATGGTTTGATTTTATTTTGATGAGTGGAAATAGGGAGTAACTGAATCTATTAGGAAAGAAGTGGAGGTAATGAAATGTTTGTTCTAGGAGGAGTGGATGTAGGAGGTAATAGGGAAGTTTCTAAAACCAAGAATTATTGGGTAGTGTTCAACACTAAACTCTATGAATGAGAAATATTCATAAAAGGAGTATCAAATACAATATAAATACCAATAGTACCTGAAGACCCTTACCATATCCCATTTATTTTGAGCTTGAGTAGTTTCTACACTATAAGTGGATTGATTATTTCTTCTTATTTTTTTTTGTCTTCACATTCTTATCCTATAAAAGATGGGATAATCTCTAATTTTTGTTGATAAAACTTCCCATTTCAATATCTTTCACATATTTGGGAAAACTTACTTTGTCTACAATGATACCTTTGCTCTTTAACCATCTAAGTGTTCTGTCCAACATTGTTTGAGTCCTTTTGAGAGTTATGAAATATGATTTGTTCTAATCAATCTATGGAAAAGGATTTGACTCAACATCTTATTATTCATAGATGGGATCTAAAAAATCCTCATCATATTCAAAATTATTTGATATTTTTGCTATCTCAAATTCAATGAATTTTTCTAGATTGAAGTGGGAATAATCATGAGCCTTGATTTATTTCTCAACTTCATAGTCTGTCAAAAAATATTCAAAATGGGGTACATGCCAAGATGTATAATTTATAATGTTCTCAATCATACCTATGACATAAAAATAAGGTCTATTTTTGAATGATCAAATGGCGACTCATGTCATTTCTACATCAATTATTTTTCCTTGAGCAATGAATACATGCATATTTACCTATGGTAATTAAAACATATATTCTAGATTTGTGTTTACTAGATAGAAACTTGTGTGTCTCAACCAATTATCTTACCAAGTCTATTAAATCCCATATATCATCCACATACCTTGGGAGCATATATGAAGCTATCTCACACTTGAAAATTATGAAGTATGTAGAGGTTGGGAATTGGATAAACCAAGCTCCCCATATATAAATTTCAGTTGTTCCTATTGATATTTTGATGTTGGAGGGATCATGATCGAACATATGAATGACATATTAAAATAATACATCATTGACCCTAAAAAAATGATGCAAACTTTATTTTAGAGTGATTATTGGGTAGAATTCATATATTTTGGAGGATGCCATATCACCCACTATGTTCAAACCAATGTAGATTCTTATATGAGAAATAATATATAGAAGATATGAATTCATACAAAACTTTGATGTGGTGGTGATGTTTTTTGGTTGTTTATATATTGAATCACTAATCAACTGACCCTAATTGATATATTGTTGGTCCTTATGAATGATCCATATGTACCTATACATCTAATTTTGTAAATATTTGGTATTAGGGTTACCAACAAATCTATTCATAAGTGTGATTATCTCATTGAATTCATTGATGAATTCAAGTCTAGAAAAAGTTTTCAATAATGGTATTGCCAAAATTTTAGGCTTTAAAAGCCACTCCTTGTTGACCAACTTGGAATAAGAACCAGTGCTAGCTTCCCAAAATTATTTAACAGAAGCTAAGATGATATTAATGAAAGAACTACCACTAGGACTAAGCAATGCTTGAGTGACCATAATATCAATGTAAAATCGAGACACTAACCCACACTAAGACACAATGACACTATAATGATAATATTACATTATGAAACACATACTACATGCAACCTTAAAGTTATATTATGTTTCCTTTGTGTTACTTGCATGTATTTCTCATAGAATAATATTGCATATATAAGTGATTACAACCAAGATGCAAAGCATCTTAAGCAATGTGGATTAAACCGCAAATAGAATAGTAAGGAATAGTGGCACATGAGTCATCAAACACTCATGTGTGCAAAAAATAACCACTAGTGGTTAAAGCTAACATAAGTTAACTTAAAAAAAGAGTAAATAAACATTTACACTGACACCCCACCTTAAGTACAACTTAGGGAGCAGTGAAAAATAAAAGAGTGTAAGACTCCTTAGAAGATAGGTCCCAACAACTATGCCATGTTAGGTACCTATGTACAATGTCAAGACAATATAGTGAAGAATCCAAGTGTCCTGATGGATGCCAATCCATCTCACCAAAATACATGGATGCAAATCACTGTAACTTCCAAGTAAAAAAAGAATTGGTGCTAAATACAAGGATCAACTAGAAGAAACTCTAATCTCTAAAAGACTAGGTAGAATAAGAAACTAGAGGAAGTGTTTCCAAACATCTCCCCTTCAATGTTGAATGGAATAATGATGACAAAAACTGATGACTATCAAAGTGATGGCAAATGAGTGAACATCACAATACTACATGGTGATTTGATCCATACTCAGACAAAGCTATATAGGATGGATGTGAACATTACATGAAAATACTTCTAATATCTACATGAGTGGTCTAAATCCACTACTTAAGGAACACCTAAATTATGATGGTAATTTTAGAACCATGAAAATGGCTACCCATGGTTAATTTTAAATCCTAATAGATGTTGGGGATACCAGATGTTGCTTGTAACATGGAGACAGTCATATTATCGAGGCTGGTATTGAAAATATAGAATAATACACTAAATAAGGCCAACAAATGATAAGACATATTAAAATCCTCATATGGATTTTAGTAGATAAATTACCTAATAAGAGACACATATAATAGAGGAAGAGAAACTCATTATTATGCTAAAAACATGAAATCTCTCTCTCTCTCACACACAAGGTGCTTATTTTCAGAAAGAAATGGAATATCTTGTTGATAATATAAGGAAGCACAAAGGAATGGGCCTCAAATATCTCAATGACACGAGCATAGGTGGAAGTTTACTCTAACCAACATTTATGAATGAAGGCAAAGAAACTAAGAAACTAAAAAAGGTCATGCATGAGTGGCCCAAAATCCACTATTTGAACACATGTTCAAAAATGCAGTAGGAGTCTATGTAAAAAGAGGAAAGCAAGATTTTTACTTGATAGGATCTTGGAAACAAAGCCATTTTAGGTATATTTTACAATATGAGTAAATACAATTCATTTTTGAAACCAAATGATAAGGAGAGATGAAAAACTACATAAAGTTTATTATGGGTGGCATGACCACCAACCATGTCAGATCCACTCATCGATCTTCAAACATAATATCTATAACATGTGTGAATGTTCCCAAGACACATGAAGAAATAATCCACTAAAATTTGAAAATGGAGGGTGACAAATCACACACATGCATGAAGGGAGACAAATCTATAAATCTCCCATTGCACTTTATAAACTAGTGTGAGTACAAATACATTTGAACAATCCACCTAATATGAATTATAGTTTGTAAAATAGGAAATTAATATAAAAACTAAAATATGATAAATAATTATAATAATAGATGTTGCATCTATGAAGATCATTAAAAAAATGCATTTTCAAATAAGACAACATGAAAATCAAAGTTACTAGTCAAAAGTTATAGCCTCTTAAATGTCCAAAATACATGAACTCATTAGCTAAATTAGAAAGAAACTAAAAATTATGAAAATATAGGTGATCAAAATGTTAAAAATATCCTTACCAATTCATAAATCTTGAAAAAATATCCAAGGTAAAAAACACCTTCTCAGGCTTCACAGATCAAAAATTATGAGCTTCAGAAGAAAAGATCTCCAAATATGGCTCATAGTGGTGAAGGACAAGCCCTTAGGGGATAAAAATTCCTAGTAGGTGGTCATATGGCATGAAAAAATTCTTAAATTTATTGTTTAAGACCAGAAAAACACTGAGATTTAACTTCATGACCTTTAGGTCATCAATTCTTTAATCCAAACACTCTAACCATAAGCACACGCATGAAGCTTGTTAACACAAGTGGACATACTAATATTTATTATAAAAAAATGCACTAATTTAAAGGCTGAACCAAGTGATGGAATTATTGGTGGCATGATGGTAGTTATTCTATTGGAGGTGGAAAATCTAGGTGGTGCTCCACCCAAAATATTAACCCCTACACCAAAATAAGACTTCTAAATTGCCTCTACCTTCAAACTTTCACCTGGGTGCGTCAATGCTCCATTTTTAGAAAATGAATACTTTTCAAAAATATATCAATGAGAGGAATATGGTGATATAATATCTGATCCAAGATTATGAAAAAAATGTCAGAAAACCACCATTTTCTCTACTGTTCCTTGTTTGTCCTGCAAAATAGAAACTTTAAAAAATCATAAAAAATCACCAGAAGCTCCAAAAATTCTGATTTTTTTTTAAATTTGTATTTTTTTTATTATAATTCAAAAATAATATAGTATCAATTCCAAAAATTCTATATTTTTCCAAAAAAATAAAGAAACAAAAAATGACCCTAAAAGATGCTTAAGAATGGTAGGATTAGGCCATAAACAGCTCTAATACCATGAAAGAACCAATACTAGGACTAAGCAATGCCTGAGTGGCCACATGATTGGTTCCATAAATTCTATATCTTTCTAGAAAATTAAAAAAACTAAAAAATGACCCTAAAAGACACTTAACAATGGTAGGATTAGGTCATACATAGCTCTGATACCATAATGATAATATTACATTATGAAACACATATTACATGCAACCTCAATGTTTCAATGTTTTTCCTTTATATGACTAGAGTGTATTTCTTATAGAAGAGCCTTCCATATATAGGTGATTACAACCAAGATGCAAAGCATCTTAAGCAATGTGGGATAAAACCACAAGTAAAATAGTAAGGAATAGTGGCACACAAGTCATCAAGCACTCATGTATGCACACACTAACCACTAGTGGTCAAAGATAAACTAAGTTAACTTAATAAAATATTAAATAAACATTTACACTAAAAATTAACAAATGATTCATAATCATGCAACTTGATAAAATTATCAATGTATTATAGATATGAACAAATCACACATTCCCCTTTTGATTTTATGACTTCCCTCCTTTCTTTTTCATAATGTTTAGTCATTTAAAGACCAATTTGGGATATTTTATCAAGGATGGGATGGATGATGCCTAAAATAACCCACTATCATGTATACTCTAGCCCAATCAATTTTATGTATTATATTTATCCTCTGCCAGAATTCTTCCATGTCTATGTGACCAAGGTATGTATGTATCACTTTATCAATATTGGAATCAAGGATTGAAGAAGGAAAATATCCTTAAAATTGGTATTGCATTATATTATTTTTTTCATTAGAGTCTCAAGGGTATTTGATGTACACATATGATCAATTTCCTCTCTAGAAAAAGAATGGATACCTGGAGTTTACTCAACAAGAATCAAACTTTTATGTATGCATGATCAAAGAGAAGATTATATAGATTGGATAAATAAATGTAAAAAATCCTAGTCATGTTTGATAAGGGTTAAGATCTTGACATGTGTTTGGTAGGGATTTGAGTTCCACCGAATGTCTAACAATACTTAGATCACATTATTTGTGTGAACAGGGCTCAGAATCAGGAGAGTGTGTATAAGAAGCTCAGATTCGATGAAGTACTTAAGAAAGACTCAGGTATATGATGAATTTAATATGGTTTCATAGGTTTTATTCTTTGATGAATGCTTCAAAACCCTTAATATCAACAAAAATGATGAATGTTTGATCCCTTGCCATGTGAAACAATGAATTTTTTGGTATGAGAATTTTATTGAAGTTAGTTTATTCTTTGTCAAAAATTTAAAAACATAAACCCTAATTATCCTATGATCAAACCATAAATGATTCATAAAGATAACATGTAATAAGAATAATGGAAATCAAATGTATAGGATTTCAAGAGGAATGTGGAAAGTAGTGGGTGTATGGTAGGATGAAAATGAAAGAAAAATGAAATAAAAAGGAGGTTTGAAACATCTCTATGTGCGAAGTAACTCCTAGTTAATGGTAGGTATTTTTATTTATTTATGCATATATCAGAATACATGGGTGATGAAAATAAGGGGTAAGGTTTTCACAATGTGTTAGGCAGGGGTCAAAAATCTGAAGAATGCCTAACATACCTCAGAAACTTGAGGTGTGTTTAATAAGGTGTTATAATATATAGGAATACCAAACAAGGGTTGATATTCCTTAATATGATTATACATAGATCAAGTGATGCATGTGTGTTGAACATAAATCATAACTTTTATTAGTTTTTTACAAGGGGTTAAAACCTACCAAAGGGAAGAAGACTTATAATTTACCAATTTATTTTTGACTCGACACTTAGAGAAAATTTTCAAATGACATACTTATATTTTGAACATGTTTAATTTTAATGACATAATTCTAATTGACAAGACCCATTTTTTATTGTTTGTGATAAAAATGAATTGAAGGACTCATAATTTATGTATGTGCTTAATTTTAGATACAACACACCACAAATCAAATGGCTAAAGCGACTTCCTATAGTATAAACAAGGGATCCTAGGCATTTCCAATACACCTTTAGGTATGGGGAAACTAAAATATATGCATAACAATGTATAGGGCCTGAGTATTAGGATAATATCCTTTATTTCATAGTGATACTAAAAAAAGTCACCACTTAGCCAAAAATAATAGCTCTCTATGTAGTTTTACAACTGCTAGAACACAATTTCTAAAAAAAAAGAAAATAATAGAAAAGAAAGTTAAAAGAAATTCAAAATATTTTTTATAGAGACCATGTATGTGTTGACTTTTTAGGTGATTTTCTTGCATTAGTATATGCACCTATCAAATATGGTCTATTGGTCATCTATAGATGCTAAATTTATTGACACATAAGTACATGTAATGTAAAACCCTAGTTCCTACACACAAACAAAATGGATATAAAATATGACAAATGGAATAGATCAAGGGGAATAACCGAGCTATCTTTTAAAAACTCCATGTAATTTGAGTTTTACCTACATAGCCCAAAAAGGTCTCACACCAATGTATCCTCTCTCATAGAGTGAGTGAGTGATTATTGATATTTTCACTATATGAATGCAACTAAATGAAATGACTTAATTGCTTGAAAATGAATAACTTTGACCTATGATATAATAAATTAGACTTGGCCTATGGTTGCTAAAATATATCAGAAATTGAATTGAAAATAAAAGTGCCCTTTTACTCAATATGGAGTAGATTATATAGAGAGTGATTTTGTAAAATTTTCAATTAGTGTATTGACTAGCCTTGATGTGCTTATAAAGTGGAAATATTGAAATATTTATGTTAATTGAATTTGATAAAAGTGTAAGAGGGCCAACATAAAGCATTTCAAATTTGAAAATTAATTGGTAGGGTGCAAGGGATGAGGCTGCACAAGTGGGTAAGGTAGAGTTGTGGCCCTATATGACCTACTGTGCTCTTGTCCTATAAGGTCATAGACTATTGGAAATTGTATGATAGGAATCTATAAGAAGAACAGAAATGTATGAAATATGTTTTGAGTGATTTCAATACAAGTAGAATAGTGAAGGCTCTGATATAGATTTCAAGTTAACAAAATTGTGAATAGGATAAGGTAAAGATGTCAAGATTAACATTTTTCAAGCATTATTGATTAAATTTAATATGAATCACACACTACATACAAATCTATATTCTATTTTAAACTTTGTACCTTTGAAACTCCTTAAAATTTAAAAAAATGAATTTTAAAACTTGCAATGTATAAAATTGAACATGAATGAATACCATTACCCTTTGTATATATACTACTTCTAAATTGATATTTAATTACATTAAACTTGAAAATTTTCAAACTTTTAATTTGTAACTATGGTTTTTTTTACACATAACTATGCATATACATCAACTGTATGTGAATTTTTACTCAAGTAACTTTAGGAAAGAGTGCATATGAAATTTGTATGCTCCAATAATCTAAAACATTCTAAACCATAATGTGAATTTGAATAGTGTATTATGTCATAAATATAAAATTTGTTGCTTATGAGGGCTTGAATTCTAAAGATGAGCCCATTGAGGTGCCCCCTTTTGAGATGAGAGACATAGCCTACAAGTCACTAATCTCAAAATAATACCTATAGAACATATTAAATATATAATCATGTAGTAGCAATGAACATTTGAAATGTATTACATCATAGTATTTAATATAGCATTTAGTTGTATATATATATATATATATATATATATATATATATATATATATAATGTGCATGATATGTTTCATGACACAAAATTAAAAGTAGAAAATAGAATTGATGTGTGATAGGAATCATGGAATTAAATAATACAATATGAGTAATGTTACACAAAGTCATACAATTTGGATAGAATGTCACACATAAGGCCTAAATGACCACATATAAGGGTCGTGTAATGTTGTACAAACAAAAAAGGCCAAGGGGAATGGTAAAATGGAATGATGATGACTTACAATCAATAACATATACATGTTACACACACAAATCCAAGGGTCACACACAATAAGCAAACAAGTCCTAACTTATCAGTAGTAAAGTAATATTTTTAAAATAAACATAACTCAAATAAGACTAGTCTACATAAATAATATGCATCCATGTCATTGTTAACAAATAACATATTCATGTAACACATTATAAAGTATGAGTGAGTATTAAAACATTTGTATGATATAAAACTAAACATGGTAGAAAAGGTTGTGGCTAGATACAAGACATTATAGTGTTCATGGAGAATGAAGAGATGCCCCCAACTTATCAATGTTTCTAGGTAAAAAGGGGAGCTCAACATTGAAGAAAAAATTAATAGTATGTCCTGTATCACATTCACATACCTCATGAAAATTAATGTGTATTTAAAAATGAAATATTCTATTTACTTAACATGAAATAAATAACATATGTTAAGAAGTAAATTAGAAACATAAGAAAATAATTTTGAGGTCCTAATTTTGAATTTTTGAATTTTTAATATATTTTTGATAAATATGATTTTTTTTGTATTTTTTCAATTTTTTTTTTTTTTTTTTGAAAAGTGTAAAGAAGCAAGGCTTATAAATTAGAAAAAATGGGAGGGATTTAAAAAATACAAAAGAATGATGTTAAAATATAGTGTGTAGCTAGAAGGAAGACAAACATATGCCCCTAATATATGTATAAATGAGTCATATAAATATAAAACAAATGAGGATATAGATGATAATGTACATGTCTCAATGTGAAATAGGATATGTATGCTCATGTAGTAAGTAAAAAGAGAAATATGTGATTAGGTAAGTGTAAAGGAATACATAACATGATAGATATGCAATGATAAATAAGTGGTCTGGAAAAAAGAATTTACACTGACTATTCATGGCTATGGACTAATTATTGATTGATATATGTATTTCTTTATGTGATATTTGGACTTTGATGTATGTATGTATGTGTGTATGTAAATATGTATGTATGTATGTATTTTGAATTGTTTAATTTATACTTATGTATGAATCATGTTATATTGGTATGGATTGATAAATTTAGAATGAGTTCATTGTGTACATTTTTTGAAAATTTAGCATTGAAATTAAGTAAATTTCCATGTTGATGGGCACCATAATATGGAATAATAATTTTTTTGTTTATTTATTTCACTTGTAATAGTCATTATGTAAATGTATATCATTATGATTAATTTGTGATTCCTTTAACTTAGGAATCCATAGTTGTGTAGGCAACTTGATATTTTTTAAATTTAGAAATTGTGTACATTAAGAACTTCTTGTGTTAATGCCTTTTCATTGCTTATGTTATTAATTTTGAAACTATCGATGGTATCTTTAGCTTGATGTTTTTGACTAATAAAATTTATTGAAACCATTGTATCTTGTATTTGATATTTTTGAGAAATATTGTGTTTAACATTTGGAGATTGTGAAGAAAAAGATGAAGACTTTTGTAGCTTATTATCAATTTTTTAAAATGAGATAATTTTTTTATTTGAAATTTATTTTAGTTTTGATTGTAATGTATAAAAATCATTATCATAATTTTCATTAATTCCATGATAAGTATAAAATGGTTGACCCCTTAATTTTTCCAAACTGTAAAGAGGTTGACAAAAATAGGGAGTAGTTTGATTAAAATTTTATCCAATAATCTATTTAAATTATCATTTTGGTGATTATTAATATAAAATTTGAGTGGTTGCAACCTCCTTGGTGGAAAGGAATGAGTACCATTAACAACTTTGAAAATGGATGCCTTTCCTTTATATAGGACTTTGACTTGTTCATTGGTGGGTTTAACTTTATACACTGGATTATGAAAATCAAGATGTGCTTTGTTATTAGGGAGATCTTTAGCACGTGTTTTTTAAATGATAATTTATAATTTAATTATTTTACTTGATTGGGAATATGGAAATACATGTTAGATAATTGGAATTCATTATGTGGAATTTTTTTATGGAACTCAATATTGTTTGATACTTGAAAAAGATCAATTTTTTCATCTAAAGCTAATGTCTCATAATAAATAGCTAAAAATGATTTACAAGTATGAGAGATTAACTTCTCTTTTAATGGATAAACTAGACCTATAAAAAATAAAATGTACTTCTAAATCAGTTATTTGGTAAATTAATTGATGGTAAAAAATATTATATCTTAAAATTTAATTGTTAACTTGTTTGAATTTGGCTTGATGTAGGAAAGCTAACCTCTCATAAGTGACCCTAGGTCCCTTATTTCGAATATATTATATCAAGAAATCTTCTTATAATTACAAATAGGTATTTAAGGATTCACTAGGGAAATAATGAAACCAATCAAGTGAACACACCACTAGACTCTTAGGAAATAATTATAATAACATGTGAATACCATTATAGGGGTTTATGGTTTCTAGAAAAGCTATAATATGTAAGTAAGGGTCCCCACTTCCATCAAATGGAAAAAATGTAAGAATTTAAAATTTAGGAGCCAGTAGTGAATATAGAATGTTGCACATAATAGGATTACCATAGACTACATTATATTAAACACAAGATGATATGATTTGGTCTCTAATGATAAGTCATGTACTTTATCTTGAAAATAATCTAAAACATGCATCAAGGATATGACTACTTGGGAAGGCATGTTGAGTTTATTAAAAGATGCATTTAATGGTTGAAGTTTATTGATAATTTTATCCATTGGAAAATTATTTATAATAGGAGAATAAGGTGGAATAATAAGCTCGTACTTATTAGTTAACAAGGGAGAAGAGTTGTGACATGTAGGCTAATTTTCCATTATTTGTAAAGGAGAAGAGATAACATCATTATTACTAGTATGCATTTGCTCTACAATGAAAGGAGAAGATTTTTTTTTGAACAACATCATCCTTATTTATGCATATGCTATGTGAATTTATTTAATAAGTGTGTTTGTAATAAAGCTCATTATCAAAGTGGAAAGAAAAGTTAGGTCTGCAAGGATAAGGTTCCTCTTTTTTTGATGGTAGGTGAAAATTTTAGAGAGAATAAATATTCATTTTTATAATTTTATTTTTGATTTAGATTATTAATCAAGGTAGAGGGTAAAGGAGGGTCATGCATGGGAGTTATAGGTGTAACCAATGAATAATCTAAATATGATACAAAATAGGAGTCTAGAAGTAAATCCAAAGAAGGATTTAAGGATGAATTAGGAGGTGAATTTTGCTACTCAAGGTCAAGTTGGATAGTCATTTCTATGTTCTCAAGTTCCTAAGATTAATCAAAATCAAATGTTTAATTCATCGTTACATCATCAAAATCATAATAATTTGTTAAGTGGTTATTTCATAAGTTTTTTTTTTACAGTTTGTCCATTCATAATCATAAGTAAAAGGCATAACAAGAGTAGAGAATAAATTATTTAAAGGATGAACATAATTAAAATATTTACTTTGAATATCCATGATATATATAATGAATTTAAATACAATAAATGTGAAAATAAAATGCTTATTGGTATCAAGTAATCTTGCATATACAAAAAAATAATGACTATGAATACAATACAAGAAATAATTAAGGTAAAATTAATGAACTAGGAAAGGGTTTGAATGATTTTGTGGCTCTTAGATATACTTGCTTATTCATATAATAGTGTCAACCCAATAGTTTAAAGTACTAACTATAGAGGAAAAATTATGCTTTTAGCCCAATATCCCATCTCAAAGGGTATAATGAGAGTAACTTTCCTAGGTGATATGTGTTGATGTGTGTTTTTACACATAACCAACATTCTAGGCTTGCCTCATGGATTGACTCTATTGAAAGGAGATTACAAGGAATCTCCCCAAGGTTTTTGTTTACTAGGCTATGTCAAGATGGTCTTTACTTAGTTGGGCATCATGATGTTTCCAATTCAAGGGGCTTTTGCTTTTTCAACCTATTTTAAACTTTAATGTATGTTTTAACGGAAGTCAGGTACTTGAACAATATGAAATGAAGTGGGTATTTATTATTCTTGTTTAAGTAGGTTTGTCTAGATATTGTAAATAAGAAAACATGCATCCATTTGATATACCCAACAATTAGTATTTACAGTTTTTTACAATGTGCTTATGACTGATTTTGATATTCATTCCATTGGTTATAATCATTCAACAATGCAGTAGTAATAATGAAACAAAATTAAACTATAATCAAGATTGACTTTTAATTAGATTGCATTCATAATTTACTAATCTAACCAACTAATAAAAACAATAAAAGACAAAGGAAAGGAAATAAGACAAAAGCCTATGATAAGCAAAACAAACTTTAGTGCCACAAATTGAATGTAACACCTAGAAATCAATCCTTCATATGACCAGCTGATCCACAATCACCATGGGAAAGATGCAAACATCTAAAGAAAGTGATAAAATGGGAGAAAGATAAATGACCACCATTCACATGTACAAATCACAAATAAAACCTCCATAATCTTATATAAATCAATATTTTCATGTTGATAACAATGTTTGAGTTGATTACAATTGATTATATTCAAATCACACTAGTTTAACATTAGGGATACAAGATGAGGGAGAGAATAAGATACTAAAACACTAAAATACATGAAAACTAAGAATTATTGGCTCTCCAATCTCTTTTAGAGCAAAAAAACAACTCTTAAAATGATCCAATATATAGATCTCAGGCCACCAATAACTACCTTAAATGTGCCAACTACTTTTTGATTATAGCCAACCACCTTTATGAATACCTAATGACTAGTGGAATGTGGTTGGTCAATGGATATTTATCTAGAGTTTATTCCCATACCATTTCCTTTTCACTATTTTCCACCAATAGATCTTGATATAGAGCTTACTCTCATCATCACCACTCGGTACTATTCACCACCTATACAAGGTAAAGAAATCAAGTTAGTTCCTAAAAAGTGATAGAATAATGGATAAAAACAAGATAACACATAGAAAGTTTAGGTCTAACAATGGTAATATGACTAACCAATGGAATAATGGTCGATAGATGGCATTGTTGTCAACTAATGACAATGTCATTGATCGATGGAATTTTAATCAACTGAAGGCATTGACAGCAACCGAAATTATTGCCATCAATCATCATCATTACCATCAACCAATGACATTACCATCACTTGACAATACTATTATCACTTGAAAATCTTATCATCACTCGATGACATTATTTTTGCCTGAAGACACCATGAGAGAACCCTTGGGAATAGGCTGAGAGAGCAAGGAAATTTATGAGATTTAGGATTTAAAGGAAAATTGGGAGGCCCTAACTCCATTTTTATGCTAAGTGTAAAATATAAATTTGATTTGCATGGACATGGTCTTTCCAATAGTAGTGGTTTTGAATCCTAATTTGGAACACAAATTGAGCTAGACCATAAAGGTAAGTTGTAGTTTTTAGGCCAACAAATTGTGAGCATATGCAAGAGCAGAAAAAAAGATTAAAAACTGAGGTTCCCTTATTCTTATAAGAAATAGGTCATGTTGTGCAAGTAAAAAAAAATGATGACTCTACTAGAAAATAATCTTGGGTATTTTTAAATGATATAAATGTGCCTAAAAACCGATATTCTCTAGTTGGGACTACCCATGGAATCTAAAAAGATTCAAGAGACAAGAAGATGGAAGTGGCTAAAAGACCAAATAGGATACTCTCATTGACTGAGTGTGTGTGGGTTAATTTACCACTTTTGTAACTTATAAAGACTAACTACTATAGATCTAATCACCAGGATAGTGAATTCTACCTTGAGAATGCTTTCCTAAACATTTATCTACTACTAATTAGGTGTCTATATCCTTGATGGAGTTTCCTCTGATCCCACTCTAGGCCTTGATCCACTATCAACTAGGCCTAAAAGCCCATGGTGGAGTTGCTCAAATTACCATGAATCAAGTTTTTATTTAAATTGTTCCTTTTATTTTATTTTTTATCTTGATTCACCTTTTCTTATTGTTATTTAGCAATTTGATTATAGGTTTGGGACCACTATAGCAAATTAAAGGTAGGAATATATATTTTTCACCCTAAATATTCACCATAGTAGGTTCATCAAAGAAAATCTAAAAACCATTAAGATGTGAATTTCATGATTGGCTTTGAGAAACTGTCTTCATTGACTATATAGTTTTACCCAGCTTAACCCAACCCAAAAAAATTTAGAACACATACGATACCTAAACCTTCAAAAATGATTCATAAATAGAATATAAATCCACAAACTACTCAAAGTATTTACACACAAAAAGCATAATTGAGTTACCTATGCACATGCCTTTGGTTCTTCATTATTTTGAGCAATAGGGAAACCTATAGGGTAAAATAGGCAGACTAAACCAAAAACTAATAGGCAATGAATCCAGAGTAACACTAAGAAAGCAGGAAAATTAATAAATCAAAATAAACTAACAACAAAATAATAATACAAATGAAAATAGGAAATGGAAAGAGAAGGTATTTATAGGAACTTGCCAAGCTAATTCAAGCCTAGAAGTATTGTTTGAGGAACTATCCATTGACAATAAATAGGATGTCATTCCTAGTTAGACATCTTAGGAAAAATGCATTTTCACCTAAGATTTCATATATTTGATAAGGATCTAACCATAGGGCATCAAACTTGCCACATTATCCCTTTTTCTTGTGAGTTTTGTCCTAGAGGAGGACTAGGTCAGAGATTCTAAAGGATTTCACCTTAGCTTGTTGTCAAATCAACATTTGATGACCTATTGGTGTTTGCTAAAATGAAGTAGGGTTGCATCACATTTTTTATCTAATTAAAATAGATTAAGGAAGTGAGCTTATACATTATCATTTATTTCCAATTGATATCTCATGAACTATAACATAGGGATTCTTAGGTTAATTGGAAAAATGGGGTCTTGGCCATGAATCAGATGATAAGGTGATGATCCTAAGGTGGATTTAATTATATTCCTATTAGACCATAAAGCAAATTTAAACATATTGTGTCAGTCCTTAGGGTTCTTTTCTAGGATTTTCATAATCACATCAAAGTAAATTATTATTAGTTGATTATGATAACCCATTGCCCTATGAATAATTATTAAAAGATGAATTTAGGATTACCTAGTTTTTGTAAGACCATTCAAAAAATTAAAGAGATGAGAAAGTAAAACTATTCTCATATAATATGGTAGCATGCATCTCAAACTTGGTGATGATTTTTTATGCAAGGAAGTTGATTACCACATTTATCATACTGTTCTTGCATGTTATATCTTTAGTCTACCATATATAGTAATTAGTTTCCATAAGTATTAAATTGTGTCCCATTGATGGGTTAGTATTGATGGCACTAATGAAGTCCAATCCCCACTTTGTAAATGGTCAAACCTCAATAACTAATTGTAATGGCATGGTGAGGGTATGCTCTCTATGTGTGGTAACCTAGTAGTTATGATAGCTCTTGATGTGATCTTGTGCATCTTTTAATATGTGTGGCTACCAGTACCCTACCCTAAGTATTTAATGCACTATTTCACTTCCTGACCCATGACTAGTTCCATATTTTATATGAATTTCATTAAATAATCCATTTGATTCTTACTTGTTCAAGCATCTTAGGTATATGCCTTCATGATTTTTCATATAGAGCATGCCTGATTTGATCATGAATTTTTAATTTGGAGATGTAAATCTCTTCTCTACATTGAATTCAAGGGGCTTGGGTATTCATTATTCAAAAAATAATAGACCACATCTTGATACCCATCATCATTATTGATATAGTATACTATGTTTTGCTAGTAGATGATTTGTAGATCTACTTCAGATATGGCCTTTTTGATACCTTGACCTCTTATGATCTTCATAGAATTGTAACTCAAGGTCAAACTCCTAGTAAATAGTCATCCAATTTTTCCTTCTTTCACCTATCTCATTTTGCATTAACATAGATTTAATGGTTGGGCTAGGCACCACTACAAACACCTTATTATAGAGAATATAGTGCCTAAACTTATTTACCACCTTGGTCAAAGAAAAGGCTTGCTTTTCTATCATTTAATATCTCAATTTATCATTTTGAAGTGGAGAGCTCATTAATGAGATGGGTTTCTCATCTCCCTATCCTTCCTTTTGTGTTAAATAATTAAAAACAAATATTTTGAGGCAAATGAGTAGATGTAGAAAGGATTTATATAATTAAGACTAATTAACAATAGTGTGTTTATAATTGATATCTTGATTTATGAAAAATTTGTGTGTGCTTCATTTATCCATTTAATTTTGGCATCCTTCTTTAGCATGTTATTCAGTAGTTGAACTATCTCTATAAAATTAGAGATGAACTTCATGATGAAGTTTATATTACCAAAGAAGGACTTCAATTATTTTTGGCTATTGGGCAATGAGATATTCAATATTAGTTCAACCCTCTCAGGATCTATAGATATGCCTTTTTCTAAGATGACATGGCTAAGTAATTTACCCTCTAATACTCTAAAAATGCACTTCTTTGGGTTTAAAGAGATTTCATGATCTATGCATCTTTGTAAGACTGAGCTTGAGTATTTATTGTGATATTTTATGTTCTTGGATAAGAAAGTTAAATCATCCATGTATATCACAATGCATTTACTAATGAGAACCTTGAATGTTACATCCATGACACACTGAAAGGTAACACCCATGTTAATCAGGTCGAATATGGCATCTTTTTATATGTGGATGTTTCCCACTTAGTTGTAAACTTTATCTTAATATAATATTTGTAGTTGAACAATACATAATTGTATACTTAGTACCCATATAATAATGGCATCAACTATGATCCATTCACTCTCTGTAGAAATCCATCTAGTGAAGTTAGTGGGTAATTATCCTTTTTATGGCCTTAATCAAGTTGTATAATTCAAAAAACAACCTTATATATCCACTTTTCTTCCTAACATGCACCAAATTGACCACCCACATGGAGTGCCTAATAGGGAAAATTATCTTTTTTTGTAACATTTTTTTTACCTCTTTAAATATAAATGGTCCTAACAACAAACTGATTGGTATTTGCCTTTATCATAATGGATTGACCCTGGGCTTGAAAGGAATGGTATGTATGATAATAGATGTATTAAACTTTTAGGTCCTCATAACTCCACACAATAACACCCATAAAACATTTTAAGGCCTAAATAAATCCTTTTTTCTCCTCTTTAGTTCATGTCATGCCTAGAAGTGTGTTCTTTAATTTGTTGGCATTGCTTAGATTATAATATTAGTGTAGCATACCTTTTTTGGGGGAAAATTTTTCTTTCTTACCTAGTAATCCATATCAAAAAATAATTCTAATGAAACCATGTCCTTAGGTATACTATTAGTTTTCAAGTTGATGACCCTTTCCTTGTGTTGTTCAAATTCTTTCCTGCTATTTTCATCTATGATCTACAATTTGAACACATCAATGTTGGTGATGAATTTAATGATTTTTTGATCATCGTTAAACACTTGGAAGTTTTGGACATTATCAGGGATGGAAGGAATATATACTAACTCCACAAATAACCTTTTCAACCTAGAGTTAGGTATAGGTTCCAGAGTACTAGAAGTTGTAACTAATGCATCTATCATGTAATTCTTTCTATGAGGTAGAGTCTGAATATCAAATGCATCAAAATCCTATATCAATCATAATACTCAGTTGTGGTACGTAGATAAACACTTTTCATTTCAAGCATACTAACTCCTCACTTGCTTAACCACCAATTTAGAATCACCAAACACTTTAAGGTTCTTAATTTTCTTCTTTAGTGAAAATAAGAGACCATGAACTAATGCTTTATATTCAGTTACATTATTCATGCAACTAAATTCCAAGAAAAAAGTGGCCAAGTATGATTTCCCTCTTAGATTGATAAGTTTCATATAGGCACCATATCTATTCTTGGATTTAGAACTATCAAATTTTAGTGTTCACAAATGATTTTTATTTGTATAGTTTGGATTATGATAAGATGGTTTTACTGCAACATGGATTTCTTCTTTGATTTTTTCAATGATTTTTAGGCACTCATCTTTATTTTGAGTTAAAAGGTATCTTTTGGCCAAGTCCTCAATGGTCAAAGTTAGTACAAGGCTATCCATAATTATCATTTTCTCACTACAAGAGCTAAAAAACCCCTTAAATTTACTCAAAGAACTCTCACCAAGATTATTAAGTTTTGATTCATCCATACATAACACTAACAACAACTAGTTGTAGCCTTGTTTCTCACTTAAATTCGCTGGTTTCACTTCTTAAAATGTCATGGAAGTAGTAGGAAAAGAAGCAATTTTATTTGTATAAAGGAAATCATCCTCATCAAGTTGATATAGTTCCTAATTTTATGTACTCTCTTATATGTAAAACATGTTAATGGATAAATTATTATATCCATCTTCTTCCTTTTCAAATGCATACACCCTAATCTCAAATTCTTTGAAAAAGATTTCATTCATTTTCTTGTATTCTATTATCATGTGAGCCATTTTTGGCTCACATTTAATCATAGTTTGATTGGGTATACCTCTCTATGGGAGCTACATGTGGGATAAGTCAATTTCCATGTAACCATTTAGCATTCTATACTAGTCCCTACTTAATAGCATACTATAGGCATTGGGTATATCCACTACCTAAATATCAATGAGTTATTGTATATTCAACTCAAAGAACAGCTATATAGGGATGTGATTTAGCTCTCCAACTACCCTAAGTTTTGATTTTTACAACTAAATCACTTTCTTGTTTGATTTTATAGGTGTTAGACCCAACTACTAGCAGATGGCATAGGGAATCACATTTATAAAATCACCTAAATCCACTAGATAATTATGCAAGTTTTTTCCAAAAATATGTATTGTTAGTAATAAAGGTGGTGTTTTAGTTTTTTCTTTATAATTTTCCATATGGGAGTCAGATGTTATATGGTTTCTCTTCATATAGGGGTAACTACTTATTTTAGTAACAAGTCCTTTTGGCTCAAAAATTAAATCAAGTCAAACATTATGATATTGTCCTTAGTTTTCTTTAGGTCATATACAATATTATATTCATGTTTGCTTATTTCTACTTGCTTGTCACCTTGTGGAGGCAAGAATTTATTCTTGTGTTGATAGGATGTAATGGGTCCCATGGGTGGAAATAGGTTTTTACTCGAGTTCTCATCAGGCAGAACTTGAATATTATTTAGAGGAGTAAATAGGTCAATAGAGTTTGAAACTTACTACTCAATTGGTAGTTATTTCTCCTTTGAAACTACTTGAATTTATGAACCTCATCTAGCTTATTCTCTAGCTCATTTTCTCTATCAAATGGAAACTTTTAAATCTCCAAGATAAAAGTTATTCTAGGATTTCCTCCACCTTGGTTAGAGTTATTTTTAGGTGTGAGGACTATTTCCAAGTTGTCCATCTCTTTTTGAAATATATTTGAACCATAGATGAAATCTACACATTAAAATTCAACATGATCTATTATATTGTGTATCCTACACTAGGTGGGAAACACTAGATTAGCAAGGTTCATGACATTGGAAGTATTGTTGCTATTATCTAGTGGGCTAGGTACATCTTGATTGTTTGGTCTCATGTTCCATTGTCTATTGGTTTTTTGGAAGTTTAAATTTATATTCAGAGGTGGGTTATTTGCATTTTGATTGGTTTTTTGTGGCACTTGTCTTCATAAATTAACCATATCATATTTAAACCTCTAAACCATTTTCTCTAAGTTAGCTACTTGTAGGTTGACACTAGCATTCTATGGATTTCTTTCCTACAGTTGTGGATTAATCATAGGCACACAAGTATTTATAAATGTAAGGGTAATGGGATTATCTTGGTTAGGAACATTTTTAATAGGTATATGGTTATTTATAAATTAAGGAACAACCTATTGATTTATAGTGGAAGTAATGTAGCCTCTATTATTTGGTAGGGTAATAATGTTGTTATATGCCATGGGAAAAAGGTGTTGGTTGTTTTCTTTAGGTAAAAGATGGTCAGGGGGTATATAGGGTAACCGACAAGGCATGTAGTTCATCGGTTCTAGATTATAGATCACGTTTGGGCTTGTGTTTAAGGCACTCAAAATTGGATTCATCAGTGGTGTTTGATGTTGAAGGGAATGGTTGATCATTGGGATTTAATTGTATGTACTTGATTGTCCTAGTGATGGCAAATGACCCATTCCATAACCTTGTGGAACTATTTCATGTTCTTTAATAATTTTGTATATATTTATTATTAATCCTAGGTATCTATAAGAGGTTTCATATTTTATCTTATTCAATAAGTTATTCATTTCCATAGGAATAATAATAGTCACTTTGGGGATGTGAATTGAACAACCATTTTGGATTATATATTGTAATGTTTGATTCATTCCAATCTCAATCATGAAATATAATTTCATTTTCATTCCTCCAATATTAATTTTGTCTTGACACTGGTATTAGAGCTTGGAAAATTAATTTTTTTTTTCTTCTCCTTCATTCTATCCATACATCCTACCATTGGTATTATTTATTCTCTTTCAATTCTTTATATGACTGTGCAACTATAATTAACCAACACCAATTTTGATGCATCTTTCCCAACCATGCCAATTATAAGGAGAGCATTTGGATTAAATAGAGGTTGATACTAATATTTCTAACTTCTAAGGCATGTTCGGTTTTTGTTTGAAGATATGCATGTCATTAAAGAAGTGCATAACAATTTTTGAATGTGTTCAACCCTAATAAAGGAAATTTAACATCAAAGCCACATCAAACAAAAAGGTGTTCTATAGTATTTTATCTTTATTTACTACATTTCTCATAAATATTGGCAAATTTACTGTTGCTATGACTACATAGGGTCTATTATTTTCTATGTGTACTAATTTTCAACCTTATTTAACTACATGGAAGTAATTTTATTGTCTCTTTTAACTACTAGGCCATGTATCAACATCTTGGTGGCATTTTTGGAGACTTTGGACTACTTTTTGGCTATGTGATAGATTTTAATCTCTTAAACTATTGATTAAATCTTCAGTTTAGGCATGTTGACCATAGAGAGGGTGTAGAAATCAGTTTAATGAACTCTTAAACAAGGCTATTTCTCTTTCTTCCATTTGGTGCCATATTAAAATATTTGTGAAAACATAAAGCCACCCGAAGAAGAATAATATATATAAGGAAAAAGGTTGCCTTTTTTCTTCTATTTCCAATATTGGAAATCAACATATAAAATAAATGTGGAGGAAAAGAGGTATATTTTAAAGCTTTTTATTAAAAATCAAAAATTTCATTCTCATTTAAATATCATTTTCAAATTTTAAAAGCATTTAAAATTTGAGTATTTTTTCATTGAAATTGCCTTGAGCAAGCTACTCTCAACAAATTTGGACAAAAAAATAACCAAATCACATAATTCAAGGAGAAATAATGAGATCTACTCTTTTACCCATTCATTTCTATCAAAAAATGTAAATTCAGAAATCAAGAAAAACTAAGTATATTGATGTATGAGGTTTTTTTGAGTTGGTATTAACGATAGGGCAAACCTTTTTTAGTGCCTTTCTGTGTATATAAAAGGGGACCATTTTAGAGTGATAAGGAACCAATTGGGGTAAACTCAAAAGCTCTAAAAACTCAAATAAAAACCATGAATTCCATCAAATCTATTGTAGGCACTACTTTGTCTAGCAAAGATAATTAGCTAGAATGGTTCCAACAAGTGGAGAGCACACTCATATTTAATGATCTGTGATTTGATATTTATGATGGGGAGAAATAACCATGTAAACCAATAGTGAATGCAAAGGATACTCATACATAAAAACATAAAAACTAGAAGACATTGGCCTTGATGAGGGCATTAGTTAATGGAGATGTATTTCATCACATTTAGGTGTGTAATATTCCATGAAAATCATTTCATAAACTAAATTAGATATATGATTCCCACTCAAAGATAGAATTCATTCAATTCGAGTTGAAGTTATTCAACCTTGAGTTGAAACATGGTGATGTGCTGAGATTGGCTTCATAGATACATGCCATTAAGCATGATGTAGAATTAAAGGGTGTCAAAATTTACATCTAATGACTGCATTTATAAAATACATTCTTACTAACTATTCAAACTATTTGAAGTCTCTACAAGCAAGAAAAATGTTGAAGACTCTCACATTTGATCAATTGGTTGAAAAGATGGAAGAAAGAGAAAAGGCCTTTAAGAGAAAAATTGAGTCCAAAATAAGAGGAAGTGTATGCTATGCCAAATCAAATTATTTCAAAACATCCAACAAGTACACATATTCTAAAAATGAAGGCAATAATAAGTACAAGAAGTACAAGAAAAAAGGAAATAAAAATGAAAATCAAGGTGGTCAAAAACAAAATGATAAATAAAACCTCTAATGTGAATGGTGTGATAGAAAAAGAAGTTATGAGACTCATGAATTCATAAATCCATGGGAGAAGATTGAAGCATAACATAAGAATAAAGAGGAAAAATCAAAGAAAACAAAAGAGTTAAACTCTACCTAATTCACTTGTGAATATGTGTTTTCTAGTATATATGATGAAGAAAATTATGTCTCAGTCAGTTCTTCATGCTTTGATGCTTGGGTTCTTGATATTGATGCCACTTTATATATGAATTTATGAAGATACTTCTTTAAGGATTTCAATGGATAAATTTTTGGTGTGATATACCTCGCATATAGATCAATTATACAACCTAAAAGAAGAGGTATAATAAGACTCAAGGGTCTAAGGCTTACAGATTTCAAACTCTAAAATGTCCTCTAGAGACTTATTGTCCCTAGTGATCATAAGACAACAAGGCCATTCCATTTTTTGGATAATGGTGATGTCACTATTAGGAGAAAAAGTGACTACAATTTTTTTAACTAGATACGAGGAAAGGAAACTACTCAAACTCAAGAGTGAGCCATCAAATTCAAGGAATTATGTTAATCTCATAGAAGATGAAATGTCTCCAATAATTTCTTTCCATTATCAATTAGAGCATATTCACTAAAACAACATTTGTGTATTGTAAAATAATGGTGTTGTTGGCATGCCTACATTACTTGTAAAATCATATGAAAAGTGTGAATCTTGCATCTTGGATAAACATGCAAGAAAACTATTTCCAAAGTCATAGTGGAAAGCTGACAGTAAAATTTCAACTTATATACTACAATAGGATGACTTGGATATATTTTTTGAAGAAAAACTTATAAGCCTTCAAGACTTTCTAAAAGTTTTGAAACAAGATTGAAAATTAATCTCAAACCTATGTTGAGACACTCAATACAAACAATGGTGGTGAATTCAATTCAAAGAATTTTGAATCTTGTCTTGAGAAAAACAAGATCAAACAACATATTATATTTTCTTAAATTCCCCAATAAAATGGAGTTGTAGAAATAATGAATAGAATAGTGATGAATATGGTTCATGTTATATTTTACTACAAAGGGATAAATCTGACTTTTTAGGCTAAATTAACTAAAACAATAGTATACCTCTGTAACAAATCACCATCAATATCTCTTGAATCCAAGACTCCATATGAGATGTGGTGTGGTCATCTCCCTTTAGTGTGAGATATTTTGATTTTTTTAATGCACTTGTTACTCAATTATTTCAAAGGAGAAAAAAATTAGATCATAGGAGCTGAAAAAGCATCCACTTGGGATATTCTAAATCCTACAAGGCATATAGGCTATATGATGATAAAGATAAAAATCTTCTTATCATAATTGAAGTTGTCTTTTATGATTATTTAAAGGAAAAAGAGCACAATGATCAACGATTGAGTTGACTTGACAAGTATGCAAAGATTGATGTCTATAGAGAGTGATTTGGATGTTCTAGATAATGAGTGAGGGACACATAGTTGGGAATCTATTGATTTTCTATTATCTCCTATCTATGAGCTTGAAATTCCTCTTGAAGGAGAAAGTGAAACTTCATCAAATATTGAATAGGAGACACTAATACATAGGGAAGAAGTGATGGAACATTAGAGGATGATCTTGAAGAACCTAAAACATAGAAACATTGCCCAAATGGGATATTCAAACATTGAAAGATGTGAAACTTGATGAATTTAAAAAAGTAGGAACATGAAGTTGACATTCAGTTGCATCATAATTAGAGAAGTCCCTTGAATAAATTAAAGATATAATTGAAAAGTGAACTTTGAATGATTTTCTAAAAGAATAACTTAGTATTGCATTTGATTTAGAACTAACATCTTTCAAACAAGATAAGAAGCTAGAATCTTGGAGAAAAGTCATGAAATATGAGTACAATGTATTGGTACAAAATGGGACATGGAAATTGGTTAATGCTCCATATGATTTCAACCTATTGGTTACAAGTAGGTCTATTGCAATAAATTCAAGGTTGATGTCTCACTTGAAAATCATAAATCAAGGTTTGTGGCAAAGAAATATGCTCAAAAAGAAAGAATTGACTATAATAAAACCATTACAACTACAACAAAATGGATCATAGTTTGAATCATGTTGTCTTTTTTTAGCTCATAATGGATGGAAAGTTTACTAAATGGATGTCAAAATTATATTCTTAAATGGTGACCTCAAGGAAACTATGTACATGACATAACCTAAAGATTTTATAGTAAATAGACAAGATCACAAGGTGTGCAAACTAGAAAAATCATTGTATGGTTTGAAACAAGCCCCTCAAGCATGGTATGCCAAAATAGGTGAGCACCTCATGAACATGAACTTCAAACATTTTGAGTTTGAAGATAGAACTCTTTTCATCAAAATAATTGATATAACAGTTGTATTTATGGTGGTATATGTCGATGATTTGCTCATCATAAGGAATAATGAATGATACACTAAAAAATTCAAGTCAAAGTTGATGAAAATATTTGAAATGATTGATTTGGATTATCTTCATTAATATTTGGGTATTAAAGTAGTTCAAAAACCAAATTAATTATTCATCACTTAGTATAAGTACATTGGTGACATTCTAAGAAAGTTCAGAATGGAAGATTGTAATCCTCTCAACATGCCCATGGAACATAATTTGAAATTGATATTTGAAGATTTAATAGATTTGGTTGATGGCACTAAATATAGACAACCGATTGTAAATCTAATTTATGTGACCAACTCAATTAGATATATCGTTTTTAATTCATGTCCTCTCAAGATTCATTCAACAACCCAAGGACAATCATTGGGTAGCAATAAAAAGAGTCTCAAATATCTCAAAGGAACACATAATTTGGGCACAAATACTTTAGGGTAGGAGACTTCAAACTAGTTGGTTATTCAGATTTTGAATATGATGGTGATCATGAAGATGGAAATTCCACCTTGGTTTTTTTGATGAACTTGGGAATAGTTATTTTTTAGTTAGAAATATAATAATCAATTAGTGCTATCAATTTATTTAGCAGAAGTAGAACATATGGCTATTTCAGAGGCAACTAGATAGATCTTATTGCTCAGAAGGGTTCTTTCAAAATTTTTGGAGAAATAGGTTTTATTAACACCTCTCATGATTCATAACACTTATATAATCCAAAATAAAAATAATTCAATCTTTTACTACTGAACCAAACATATTAATACCATATTTCATTTGATTTGGCACTATGTGAAAGATGGCAGTGCCAAGTTACAATATTACTTGATAACAGACCAACCAACAAACATCTTGATAAAAGTGCTTGGATGAGAATTTTTCTAAAAGTTTAGAAGAATTCTTGGTCTGATAAACACTCCTATAAATTAAGGGGGGATGTAACAATATTGCATATATTTATTATTAATCCTAGGTGTCTAACATAGGTGTCATGTTTTGTCTTATTCAATAAGTTATTCATTCTCATAGGAATAGGAATAGTAACATTGGGAATGTGAATTATGTTGTACCCTAAAAATGTTCACTCATTTTTGGGACAACATATGAGCTATTTTGGTCTTGCAGGCCAAAAATTGTCTCTCCCTTTTTAAAAATTTGTTCTGAGCTTTCAAATTATTCATTTCTCAAGCTTTTTTAGGAATCTACAGACTCTACAGGCTTAAATCTACAGACTCTATAGGCTTAATTCTATGAACTCTACAAGCTTAAATCTATGGACTCTGTATACTTAAATCTATGGACTCTACAGGTAGGAATCTATGGACTTTACAGGTTCAAATCTATGAACTCTATAGGAAAGAATCTATGGACTCTGCAGGTTCAAATCTATAGACTTTGTAGGAAAGAAACAAGCTCTCAACACTCAGATGCTTTCAAGACAAGTTCAACGCCTTGGTTCAATCGAAAATGTTCATCAACAAGCTTTAAAGAAGGATTGAACCATTGAACCATTGAACCATTGAACCCTGCTTCCAAAAAGGTTCAAAGATTCAATGACGTCAGCCATCAAAAGTTCAAAGTTTAACCACTTCAGTAAGTTCAACAACTTCAAAAGACTTAGCTTCAAAGGAAGGAATGAACCATTGAACCTTGAACCAAAGTGGTTCAAAGGTTCAAAGGTTAAATGTAGTTAGTTCAAAGTAACAGGTTCAACATGGTTAGTTCAAAATGGTTGGTTCAACGTGGTTTAGAAACTGTTTCAAGTGGTCAAGACTTAGCCGAAACAAAGACATTGAACCATTGAACCAAAGTTGGTTCAATCGGTCGGTTCAAGCGATAGGTTTAAAGGGAGCTTCAAATAAAGAGCAAGAGAAACCATTAAACCATTGAACCATTGAACCTTGAATAAAATGGTTCAACGGTTCAAAGGTTTAAAGGTTCAATGAGGATGGTTCAAAGGAGTGTCCCAAAGCCGAAAGAACAAGTGCCCTTGTGGAGAGCGGTGAACTAAGGGTAGGTGCCCTTGCAGAGGGTAGAAATCACCAAGTTCAAAGGGATGGTTCAATCAAAGCCAAAAAAGTGATTCAATTAAGAAAGTGACTGAAATAAGGAAGCAATTGAACCAGAGAACTGATAAAGACCACTTGAACCAACTGAACCATTAAACTGATGAATTTTCAAAGGTTCAAAGGTTCATGGTTCAGTATAGTTTAAACGATCAACAACCATTGATGTACCCATGGATGTCAAATTTAAGATAATGAAATAACTATTGATTTTTAAAGGTTTAAGCGGATGCTACCAAGTGTCATCTTCCACAAGACTTTCTAAAGGCAGCCAAAATGAAGTGAAGATCACCACATGTCCATGCCTGATACAAAGTGGAAGCCTCCACGTGTCTACATTCAATTTTTTTCTTTAATATATAAAGACTGTGGTGGGCCCCCAGTGAGCTACAGAAGTAAATGGAACGTGCCAAGTGTCATCATTTGTATGAATCTAAATGAGTCTCATTGATCTCTACAGTGTTTTTTAGAGTTTAGCAGAAGCCACCATGTGTCATCATCCACCTGACTCTCCAAAGACAAGTGAAATGTGCCACATGTCCATTTATAACTCCATGGAGAGTGACAAGTGTCTGTGTCTAAGTTTTGAACAAATTTCTAAGCTTCTCCTAAGCATTTTTCAGAGCACAATAGAGACTACCATGTGTCATCATCTGCATGAATCTAAAATAAGTCTTGAGTGTTTCCAAAGGTAGCTAAAGTGTAGCAGAGACTGCCACGTGTCATCTTTTGATAGACTCATAAAAAATGTTTCTAAAGCCTCACATATTTCAAAGTGGATGTTGCCACGTGTCACTTTTTTTAGTGGAAAGCGACCAAAGAACAGAGAAGCAATTGAAGTACTTGATTCAACAACCAAAAAAGGAGGAATGATGAAGAAAAGGGCTAGAAATATCCATGCATGAGATATGTTTCTAGAAGGTGAACCAGTCCACCAGGTGGATGTTGGAGCGCATGAATATTCAATGGCATGACCCATTTCTTTGCATTGAGAAAAGCAAAAGGGCAACTATGCCTATTTCCAGCGTATCTTCTTGACAAAATTTAAAATACATTAAATGCATCATGATGTGTTACTACTCCCAAGTCTTTCTTGGAGAGCTATATATTGGACTCTCTCTTATAGTTTTAGGGAGATCTTTTTGTTATCAAAAATTATACTCTACCTAAATTGAAAGACATTACTGAGACTTTGAGCTCAGATTGTTAATCATATTTTGTTATTGGAATAAGGAAGCAAGTGATTTTTTAGACTTTGTGCTATAATAAATTGGTTTTGGGGAAATTGTTCTTATGTCTATTTCCTTAATACATTTTTTGTCCCTTTAATTAAACAAGTAGAATTAGTGAAAGTAGCTAGAAAGGTGTCCTGAGGTCAATTGTGGAGAGACTTTGTGCCCCCACAATTGCTTTTAGTGTGTTTGTCTTTTCCATTTCTATGTAAAGGATCTTGGGATGACTTTGTGCCCTCATTATCCTTCGTATCTCACTCTTTGGTAGCTGAAGTGGAGAATTTGTGCTACACTTCATTCTGTTGTGTTACCATTACTTGTTACATTACTACTAGGAAGATTCTTGTTGTTTGCTGAATAGTACTTCTAAAAGAAGACGAGTGCTTTCTATCATTACTAATAAAATTTATCCCTTGATCCTTGGACATCATCTCTAAAAAAAGAGAGATGGATGGTTTATCATACCCCTATGTCTTACTTTCTATTTATATTTATAGTATATAGCTCCTTTTTGTTTAATAGGGAACCTCCCCTTGATGAGAGGAGAGATTAGTCTCTTTTTGATGCAGTAAACCTGCACATCTGGCCAACCAATCTCCCTATGCTACGGTGAATAGAACTATTTTGCCTATCAGTTAGCTGAGTGACAAAATATTCACCCAACAGTTTTTGGTGACTCTGTTGGGGAAGAATTCATAGTTTAATGCCTCAAGCTTCAAGCTAAAGTAGTACCAGTTCTTTTCTATTGTTATTTTACACTCTGGTAGATCCACAGTATACATGAAGCCAGAGAGCTAAAGGTATTGTTGACCCTATATTTGAGTTGGTATAACAAAGTAATTTTGATCTGTTTCCTTCATCATCTTGTCTCTAATGAACTAGGAGCTTTCCTCCTACTAAAGTTAGGTCTCCATTACCAGGCAAAGCATCCACTTTTGCCATTAATAAAGTTTTGCCAATAATCACCCCTCTAAGATTTATTACCCCTTTTCATAGTCATACAATGGCAGCTTGAGTCCCCTGGGGTAACTCTTTTGGTCCACTCGACCTAACTCCACCCCTACATGAGCTACCACGCAGTTCAAGGAAAAATTTCCCTAAGTTTTACGGTGATGGGAAGGTTCATCCTGATGAACACATTGCAGCATTCAACATAGCTTGTGGTGTGATAGGAGTGGAGTATTAGGATGTCATAGTGAGGATTTTTGTAGAGACATTGCAAGGTGCTACTACAAATTGGTTTTACCATCTGTAGGCTCGATTAGTAACTGACTGGGATACCCTCAAAGCCAAGTTTGAAGCTAGATTCAAACTTGTAGAAGATGCATATGCCCTTATGGCCCAGCTCACACAAATGAGGAAGGAGCCTCATGAACCAATGAGGGATTTTGTAGCCAAAATTGATAAGTTAAGGAATAGGATCCCTGCAATTGCTTAGCCTACACCTGAAAACCTCAAATGCTTCTTCATCAACTCACAACTGCCTGAAGTAAATTTTCTACTGAGACATGCTGGCTGAATAGACCTTGCTAAAGCCCAAGATTTGGCCACTGAGGTAGAAGATGACCTTATCTTAGCTAGAAAGATAAGGAGAGATCCAAATAGAAATAGACCCTCATCATATTCTAAATATCCATCTACAAGCACCACTCATCCAATGGTGTAGAAGTTGGTAAATGAGTTACTTGCTCTCAAAAAGCAAATGGTGTAAGGAATGTCTTCTACTCCTTCATATAGAGATATGCCAAGGAGGATATTTCTAAATCAGTTGAACTAAGGCAATGCTATTAGGAATCAAGGGTAGCTAAATCATCTTCCTTCCCCACAAGGGAAACTTGCCATTGAAGCACCCCCATCCAATTCGACAGTGGGATATCTTGAAACAAAATCTAAGTTCTCTTTCTAGCCTAAATTGAACCAAGAAAATGACACTAATATCCTTGCAGAAGGTCAAGAAAAATTAGCTGGCGACTCCAACATTGGTTTCTTGAATTACTAGGATGAACCTAGAAGTAAAGGAGAAGTGTTTGATGGATCATACATAGTGTTTACCAGGTCACATAACTAGTTAGCTCAGCAAGCTGATAAAGGGAAGACAAAAGAGCAACCTCAACCATCAATATCAATTACCAGGAGGGGAACCACTTTGCCTTTCTAGCCAAAGGACCCAATGATTTCAAAGAAGGTGAGTTCATCAAACATCCCTACCCCTTATACTTTAAATTCACAGGTTGGTCCTCCCCTTCCTAAATACCAAAAGGATGAACTCCTATCCTTTGTTCTTAGTCCCATTTAGTCATTTGACATAATTGATCATGTCAAAAAGACCAAAATTCAAATGACTAAATTTGAATTCCTGCAGTCTAACCCTGAGCAGTTGGATAAGTTGGTTCAATGCGTTAAGAACCAAGCCACCCCTATAAGACAAGAAATTCCAAAAGTAACTCCTATTATCCCAAGAGTGCATCCACTCTGAATAATCTTGTCATTACTCCTCCTACTACCCCTGGGAAAATAGAGCCTTTCTATCTTTCCTTGTTAATAAATGATCATAAGTTGATCAACTGCATTATAGACTCAGGTGCATCTAATAATGTCATGCCTACCAAGGTGATAGAATTTGTTGGACTCATGCTAACCAAGACCTTTGGTGGATGCTTCTCCATGGAGAAAAAATAAGTGCCTCTATTGGGAAAAATCAAAGATGCTCAATTTGCATTTATGGCCTTCCCAAATAAGAGAATCAAGATGACTGTTCTGGTGGCCGATGTCCTAGCATCATATGGCATCCTTCTTGGGCAAAATTTTTGCAAAGATGTTGGTGGAGAATTGAGCATGGACCTATCTGAAGTGAGGATCCCAGTTAAAGGTGTTATGTAGAGGCTGCTCCTTGAGAAGGAAGCAAAATACGTGGTCACTCAGACATCAACACCTGAATCTCAAATTCTATTTGAGTCTTCAGGTATGGGTAATTACTTTTTATCCACTAATGAAGTCCTTGAATGTGATCTAGAGTTTGACTCAGACCATACATCAAAATAATTGGTAGGTTACAATATAGATGGAGAAAGATTTTCCCTCTCTAATGAAGGAAAATCTAAAGAAAAACTAGAGTCTGATGAGGTATGGATTCTTGAATTCGACAACAATTGCTCTTCTATCGGCTCAGGAGCTAGGATTGTGTTGATATCTCCTCAAGGAGATATATTATCTTACTCATATAAGTTACAGTTTAGCAATACCAACAACACAACTGAGTATGAATCTCTATTGCTTGGATTAAAGGCTGCTAGAGATAAAGGCATCAAACTCCTTCATGCCAAAAGGGATGCTGAACTAGTGGTTTGTCAGGTAAAGAACCTGTATCAAACCAAGAATGAGAGATTGTGCCATTACCGCAATATAGTCTAAGATCAAATGGAAAGCTTTGATGCTTTCAACATCTCTGCCATATCTAGAGAAGTCAATGATTGAGCTGATGCACTTATTATTTCAATAACTCTTTTAGTTCCTCACCCAGACTTCAAAGAAGAGAAGTACACCATTGAACTGGTTTTTTGACCAAGTGTGCCTGATAATGCTGATCATTGACAAGTATTCAATGGTGATCACCAAATCATTGCCTTCCTAGAATAAAAGGACAACTTTAAATAGCTGTACTTTGAAGGTAATGAACCTCACAAGCTTGAAATAGCCCTTGAATCAAGTTTAGATGCAGGTGAAGAGTTCTCGCGACTTAAAGGGAATAAAATTCCAAAAGGCTTGGTTTCCATAGAGAAATTATTTGACAAGCATGATAGGTTTGTCAAACAATAGCAAACAGATTCAAACTCCTCGCAGGGGTTTGATCAAATAAATTTGAGTACCAAAGAAAATCCTAAAATGGTGAACATTGGGAAGTGTTGTACTCAGGAAGAGAAGTTCAAGTTCACCACTCTGCTCCACCAATATATGGATGTTCTAGCATATTCATATGATGACCTGAAGTCACTCTGGCCTAACAAAGTTTGACATAATATCCCTCTCAAGGCTGATTTGACACCTTACAAGCAAAAATCTAGATAGTACAATCCAAAGATATCAAGTACTATTCTATTTGAGATACAAAAAATGTTAAATGCTAGAATCATTTTACCAATCCATCATTCCACATGGATTGCAAACATAGTCCCTGTAAGGAAGAAGAATGGTGAAATTCACATTTGTGTAGATTTTAGAAATCTAAATTAGTCATCCTTGAAGGATAACTATCCTTTGCCAATCATGGATCAAGTGCCTCAAATAGTGACTGGTTCGGAGATGTTATCAATGTTAGACGACTTCTCAGGATATAATCAAGTTGAAGTTGGTGAGGTAGACCAACACAAGACAACATTCACTACACTTTGGGGCACATTACATATAGAAGGATGCCTTTTGGCCTAATAAATTCTGGTGCCACCTTTCAGAGAGCAATGGACCTTGCTTTCAAGGATGAGATGGGTAAGTTCATTATAGTTTATCTTGATGACTTGACTGTCTATTCTAAGCATCACCCATATCATATACACCACTTGCAACAAGTGCTAGAGCATTGCCGTCAGAATGGTATTTCTTTCAACTCTAAGAAATCTATTTTTGGAGTTACAAAGGGGAAACTTCTTAGACACATTGTGTCCAAAGAAGGCATAAATATTGACTCAAACAGAGTCAAGTCTATCCAAGAGCTCACCTTGCCTACAAGTAAAATTGCTATTCACTCTTTCTTTGGAAAGGTGAATTTATTATGATGGTTCATCCCTGAGTTTGCTGAGAAGACCTGACACATTGTGAACATGATGAAGGGAAAGGCCACCTTTAGCTGGACTAAAGAAGGCAAGTCAGCATTTGAGGATATCAAGACTGCCATTGCTCATGCCCTAACTTTGGTTTGTCCAAACTACAACAAAGAGTTCATCATGTATAGCTATGCTTTTGAACACATGCTTTCAGTGATTTTAGTTCAATAGAATCAAGAAGGTATGGAATCTCCCATTTCTTTCATGAGATGCCCTCTCAAATCTCATGAGTTGAAGTAATCGAACATGGAGAAGAATGCTTATGTAGTGGTGAAAGCAGTCAAGCATTTTTGCTTCTACATCCTCAATTCACACACTACTGCCTTGGTTCCTGACACCACAGTCAAATCCATATTAACTCAACAAGAGTTTGGGATGAAAAGAGGCAATTGGATTGCAAAGATACATGAGTTTGATCTTGACATCAAGCCAACACAACTAGTACAAGAGAAAGGCCTCTGCTAATTAATTGCTAATAACAAACCAGATGAAGCAAAGCATGAAGAAGTAGAGGAGGAAGACACACCGACAGTCCTCTTTGTATCTACCACAAATGAGTGGTATTTAGGTATTACTCATTTCCTCACTTATGGTGAGTGTCCTGCTCAGCTATCTTACAAATAAAGGAGGACTATCAAGCTAAAAGCTGCCAGTTTTATCTTTTGGGACAACGGCCTATACAAGAGGAGCCTTGATGGAGTGTTCCTTCACTATGTGGACAAGGAACAACAAAGGCAACTTTTGAAATTCTTCCAAGATCTAGCTTGTGGAGGACATTTTTTTGCTCTTGTGACTGCCCATAAAATTTTGTGAGCCAGGTATTACTGGCCAACTCTTTTTCAAGATGCATATAAGTGGGTAAGGAAATGTGAACTCTACTAGTAGTTTGTTGGAAGACCTAAGCTAGCTGCCCTGCCTCTAAATCTAGTGGTCATAGAAGAACCATTCCAGCAATGGGGAATTGATTTTATTAGAGCTATAAACCCATATTCAAGTGCTAGACATGATTATGTCCTTATGGCAATTGACTACTTCACCAAGTGGGCAGAAGCGATTCCAACCAAGCATGCTACTTCAGAAGTAGTGTGTAATTTCCTCAAGGAGAATATCATTTCCAAGTTTGGAGTCCCAACCAAGATTGTTACTGATAATGCAGCTTGTTTCACTTCCTAGGAGATTACATAATTCTATTTCTACTATGGGATTACACTTTCCCACTCTTTTGATTAGTTTCCACAAGGGAACAGACAAGCTGAATCAAGTAATAAGAACCTGGTGACTATCATCAAGAAGCTGGTGGATGACAACCAGAGGACATGGCATAAAGCATTGGTTGATGCATTATGGATAGATAGAATGACACCCAAGAGGGTAATTGGTATGTCTCCTTTCAACTTTTTTATGGTATCAATGCATAAATACCAATCACCTTAGAATTGCCAGCATTAAAATTGGTTAAGGTAATTGAAGATCAGACATATGAAAGCTCCCTTGATAAGAGGATCATGTGCTTGACTGAGATGGATGAGCAGAGAACTATGGTGGTGGATTGAATTGCTGCCCATCAAAGTCTAGTGAAGAAACTCTTTGACCAAAAGGCAAAAAATTGTGATTTCCAAGTTGGAGATCAAGTCTTGTTGTGGGACAAAAGGAGAGAACCAAAGGGGATGCATGGAAAATTTGACTCCCTTTGGAGGGGCCCATTTATTATCCATCAGCACAATAGTGAAAACAACTTCTTGCTAAAGTATCAAGATGGCATGCTCTTTTCTCTGCCTCACAATGGGCAGCATCTAAAACACTTCAACTCTTGAATAATCAGATCATTTCATCTGTACATATGTATATTTATATAGTTTTTAGTTCCATTTGGTTTTGTTTATTTTCATTTTTGATGCCTTTCATTTCTGAGTAACATGACTCCGTAGCCCAATGGCACACATGAAGACACTGGAGATTTTGAATTCTACTCCCTCTAATTCTTTTTACAATTGATGGAAATTCTCCAACTAGAGCTAACTGTTGTACCCTAAAAATGTTCACTCATTTTTGGGACAACATATGAGCTATTTTGTTCCTGTAGGCCAAAAATTGCCTCTCCCCTTTTCAAAATTTGTTCTGAGCTTTCAAATTCCTCATTTCTCAAGCTTTTTCAAGAATCTATGGACTCTGTAGGCTTAAATCTATGAACTCTACATGCTTAAATATATAGACTCTACAGGGTTAAATCTATGGACTCTACAGACTTAAATCTACAGACTCTACAGGCAAGAATCTATGAATGTTGTAGGTTCAAATCTATGGACTCTGTAGGAAAGAATCTATGGACTCTGTAGGTTCAAATCTATGGACTCTGTAGGAAAGAAATAATCTCTCAAAACTTAGATGCTTTCAAGACAAGTTCAACGCCTTGGTTCAACTAAAAATGTTCATCGACAAGCTTCAAAGAAGGATTGAACCATTGAACCCTGCTTCCAAAAAGGTTCAAAGGTTCAATGGGTTCAAAGGTTCAATGATGTCAGCCAGCAAAAGTTCATAGTTCAACCGCTTCAGCAAGTTCCACAGCTTCAAAATACTTAGCTTCAAAGGAAGGAATGAACCGTTGAACCATTGAACCTTGAACCAAAGTGGTTCAAAGGTTCAATGCGGTTAGTTCAAAGCAACAAGTTCAATGCAATTAGTTCAAAATGGTTTAGAAACTATTTCAAGTGGTCAAGACTTAGCCAAAACAAAGACATTGAATCATTGAACCATTGAACCAAAGTTGGTTCAATCAATCAGTTCAAGCGATAGGTTCAAAGGAAGCTTTAAACAAAGAGCAAGAGAAATTGTTGAACCATTGAACCATTGAACCTTGAACCAAAATGGTTTAATAGTTCAAAGGTTCAAAGGTTTAATGAGGATGGTTCAAAGGAGTGTCCCAAAGCTGAAAGAACAAGTGCCCTTGTGGAGAGCGGTGAACTAAGGGCAGGTGCCCTTACGAAGGGAAAAAATCACCAAGTTCAAAGGGATGGTTCAATCAAAGCCAAAAAAGTTATTCAATCAAGAAAGTGACTAAAATAAGGAAGTGATTAAACTAGAGAACTGATAAAGACCACCTGAACTGACTGAACCGTTGAACCGATGAATTTTCAAAGGTTCATGGTTCAATATAGTTCAAATGATCAACAACCATTAACATCCCCACAAATGTCAAATTTAATATAATGAAATAGCTATTGATTTTTAAAGGTTTAAGTAGATGCTACCAAGTGTCATCTTCTATAGGACTTTTTGAAGGCAGGCAGAATGAAGCAGAGATCACCACGTGTCCCTGCCTGTTACAGAGTAGAATCCTCTACATGTCTGCATTCAAGTTTCTTCCTTTGATATATAAAGACTATGGTGGGCCCCCAATGAGCTGCAAAAGTAAATAGAATGTGCCAAGTGTCATCATCCATATGAATCTGAATGATTCTTGTTGATCTCTACAGTGTTTTTTAGAGTTCAGCAAAAGCCACCACATGTCATCATTTGCTTGACTCTCCAAAGATAAGTGGGACGTGCCACATGTCCATTTATAACTCCATAGAGAGTGACACATGTCTACATCTGAGTTTTAAACAAGTTTCTAAGCTTCTCCTAAGCATTTTTTAGAGCACAGCGGAGATCGCCATGTGTTATCATCTGTGTGAATCTAAAATAAGTCCCAAGTGTTTCCAAAGGCAACTAAATTATAGTGGAGACTACCACATGTCATCTTCTACCAAACTCATAAAAATGTTTCTAAAGCCTCTAATAGTAGCGGAAGCTACCATGTGTCCTTGCCTATTTCAAAGCGGATGCTACCACGTGTCACTTTTTCAATGGAAAGCGACCAAAGAATAGAGAGGCAATTTAAGGACCTGATTTAATAGCTGAAAATGGAGGAGTGATGAAGAAAAGGACTAGAAATATCCATGCATGAGATATGTTTCTAGAAGGTGAAGCAATCCACTAGTTGGATGTTGGAGCGCATGAATATTTGATGGTGTGACCTATTTCTCTGCATTGAGAAAATCAAAAGGGCAACTATGCCTATTTCCAGCATATCTTCTTGATAGAATTTAAAATACATTAAATGCATCATGATGTGTTACTACTCCCAAGTCTTTCTTGGAGATATATATATTGGATTCTCTCTTATATTTTTAGGGAGATCTTTTTATTATCAGAAACTATACTCTGCCCAAATTGAAAGGCATTACTGAGACTTTGAGCTTAGATTGTTAATCATATTTTGTTATTGGAATAAGGAAGCAAGTGATATTTTAGACTTTGTGCTGTAATAACTTGGTTTTTGGGGAAATTGTTCTTATGTCTGTTTCCTTAAAACATTTTTTGTCCCTTGAATTAAACAAGCAAAATTAGTGAAAGTAGCTAGAAAGGTGTCCTGAGGTCAATTGTGGAGAGACTTTGTGCCCCCACAATTGCTTTTAGTGTGTTTGTCTTTTCCATTTCTATGTAAAGGATCTTGGGACAGCTTTGTGCCCTCATTATCCTTCGTATCTCACTCTTTGGTAGCTAAAGTGGAGGCTTTGTGCTACACTTCATTCTATTGTGTTACTGTTACTTGTTACATTACTACCAGGAAGATTCTTGTTGTTTGCTGAATAGTACTTCTAAAAGAAGAGGAGTGCTTTCTGTCATTACTAATAAGATTTTTCCCTTGATCTTTGGACATCATCTCTAAAAAAAGAGAGATGGATGGTTTATCCTACCCTTGCATCTTACTTTTTATTTATATTTATAGTATATAGCTCCTTTTTGTTTAATAGGGAACCTCCTCTTGATGAGAGGAGAGATTAGTCTCTTTTTGATGCAGTAAACCTACACATCTGGCCAACCAATCTCCCTATGTTGTGGTGAATAGAACTATTTTGCCTATCAGTTAGCTGAGCAACAAAATATTCACCCAACAAATTGAATAGTCATTTTGGATTATATTGTAATGTTCACTTTCATTCCAATCTAAATCATGAAATATAGTTTCAATGTTAATAGCCTCAGTGTATGCCAAAGATAGTGATAAGAAGGTTGGTTTTCTTCTAAGGAACATATAT